>JACAGA010000024.1:156927-203332 GCA_029231665.1 Morus indica | reverse complement strand
CAGTGGAATTCGGCCGGAAAACGAAGGGGCTCGTCGCGTAGCAACGAGCCTCGCTCGGTGGCCCGTTTCCGCTTGGAAAAGTGCACCCTCTCCCCCGATTCCGACCTCGCCGCCCGGGACGGAAAAAAAAAAAAGAAAAGAAAAGAAAGGAGGAGGAGAGGCGAGGGAGGAAAAAAGAGGGGTGCAACACGAGGACTTCCCAGGAGGTCACCCATCCTAGTACTACTCTCGCCCAAGCACGCTTAACTGCGGAGTTCTGATGGGATCCGGTGCATTAGTGCTGGTATGATCGCACCCGATGGCTCATGCGCGAAGTAATTATTTAAGGCCTTCGCGGCGGCGATGGAGCGAACGGTGCGGCCGGCGCGGGACGCCCCCGGGAATGGAAAGCCTGGAGCGTGGGACGGAAACCGGGGGTGCTAGACTCGAGGAACGGGGATCCGGGAGCTGAGGTTCCCGGACAAAGCTAGCCACGGCCCGCCGGAGCGGAAACGGGGCCTTTTGAGGCTCCAGACAGTGGAATTCGGCCGGAAAACGACGGGCTCGTCGCGTAGCAACGAGCCTCGCTCGGTGGCCCGTTTCCGCTTGGAAAAGTGCACCCTCTCCCCCGATTCCGACCTCGCCGCCCGGGACGGAAAAAAAAAAAAAAAGAAAAGAAAAGAAAGGAGGAGGAGAGGCGAGGGAGGAAAAAAGAGGGGTGCAACACGAGGACTTCCCAGGAGGTCACCCATCCTAGTACTACTCTCGCCCAAGCACGCTTAACTGCGGAGTTCTGATGGGATCCGGTGCATTAGTGCTGGTATGATCGCACCCGATGGCTCATGCGCGAAGAAATTATTTAAGGCCTTCGCGGCGCGAAGGGTCCGGCCGGCGCGGGACGCCCCCGGGAATGGAAGGCCCGGAGCGTGGGACGGAAACCGGGGGTGCTAGAGTCGAGGAACGGGGGATCCGGGAGCTGACGTTCCTGGACAAAGCTAGCCACGGCCCGCCGGAGCGGAAAAACGGGGCATTTTGAGGCTCCAGACAGTGGAATTCGGCCGGAAAACGAAGGGGCTCGTCGCGTAGCAACGAGCCTCGGTGGCCCGTTTCCGCTTGGAAAAGTGCACCCTCTCCCCCGATTCCGACCTCGCCGCCCGGGACGGAAAAAAAGAAAAGGAAGGAGGAGAAGAGGCGAGGGAGGAAAAAAGAGGGGTGCAACACGAGGACTTCCCAGGAGGTCACCCATCCTAGTACTACTCTCGCCCAAGCACGCTTAACTGCGGAGTTCTGATGGGATCCGGTGCATTAGTGCTGGTATGATCGCACCCGATGGCTCATGCGCGAAGAAATTATTTAAGGCCTTCGCGGCGCGAAGGGTCCGGCCGGCGCGGGACGCCCCCGGGAATGGAAGGCCCGGAGCGTGGGACGGAAACCGGGGGTGCTAGAGTCGAGGAACGGGGGATCCGGGAGCTGACGTTCCTGGACAAAGCTAGCCACGGCCCGCCGGAGCGGAAAAACGGGGCATTTTGAGGCTCCAGACAGTGGAATTCGGCCGGAAAACGAAGGGGCTCGTCGCGTAGCAACGAGCCTCGCTCGGTGGCCCGTTTCCGCTTGGAAAAGTGCACCCTCTCCCCCGATTCCGACCTCGCCGCCCGGGACGGAAAAAAAGAAAAGGAAGGAGGAGAAGAGGCGAGGGAGGAAAAAAGAGGGGTGCAACACGAGGACTTCCCAGGAGGTCACCCATCCTAGTACTACTCTCGCCCAAGCACGCTTAACTGCGGAGTTCTGATGGGATCCGGTGCATTAGTGCTGGTATGATCGCACCCGATGGCTCATGCGCGAAGAAATTATTTAAGGCCTTCGCGGCGCGAAGGGTCCGGCCGGCGCGGGACGCCCCCGGGAATGGAAGGCCCGGAGCGTGGGACGGAAACCGGGGGTGCTAGAGTCGAGGAACGGGGGATCCGGGAGCTGACGTTCCTGGACAAAGCTAGCCACGGCCCGCCGGAGCGGAAAAACGGGGCATTTTGAGGCTCCAGAGTGGAATTCGGCCGGAAAACGGACGGGCTCGTCGCGTAGCAACGAGCCTCGCTCGGGGGCCCGTTTCCGCTTGGAAAAGTGCACCCTCTCCCCCGATTCCGACCTCGCCGCCCGGGACGGAAAAAAAAAAAAAGAAGAAAAGAAAAGAAAGGCGGAGGAGAGGCGAGGGAGGAAAAAAGAGGGGTGCAACACGAGGACTTCCCAGGAGGTCACCCATCCTAGTACTACTCTCGCCCAAGCACGCTTAACTGCGGAGTTCTGATGGGATCCGGTGCATTAGTGCTGGTTAGTGATCGCACCCGATGGCTCATCGCGCGAATAATTATTTAAGGCCTTCGCGGCGGCGATGGAGCGAACGGTGCGGCCGGCGCGGGACGCCCACGGGAATGGAAAGCCTGGAGCGTGGGACGGAAACCGGGGGTGCTAGACTCGAGGAACGGGGATCCGGGAGCTGAGATTCCCGGATAAAGCTAGCCACGGCCCGCCGGAGCGGGAGAAACGGGGCCTTTTGAGGCTCCAAACAGTGGAATTCGGACGGAAAACGGACGGGCTCGTCGCATAGCAACGAGCCTCGCTCGGTGGCCCGTTTCCGCTTGGAAAAGTGCACCCTCTCCCCCGATTCCGACCTCGCCGCCCGGGACGGAAAAAAAAAAAAAGAAAAGAAAAGAAAGGAGGAGGCGAGGCGAGGGAGGAAAAAAGAGGGGTTGCAAAAAAAAAAAAAAAAAAAAAAAAAAACAACGAGGACTTCCCAGGAGGTCACCCATCCTAGTACTACTCTCGCCCAAGCACGCTTAACTGCGGAGTTCTGATGGGATCCGGTGCATTAGTGCTGGTCTGATCGCACCCGATGGCTCATGCGCGAAGTAATTATTTAAGGCCTTCGCGGCGGCGATGGAGCGAACGGTGCGGCCGGCGCGGGACGCCCCCGGGAATGGAAAGCCTGGAGCGTGGGACGGAAACCGGGGGTGCTAGACTCGAGGAACGGGGATCCGGGAGCTGAGATCCCCGGATAAAGCTAGCCACGGCCCGCCGGAGCGGGAGAAACGGGGCCTTTTGAGGCTCCAAACAGTGGATTTCGGCCGGAAAACGGACGGGCTCGTCGCGCAGCAACGAGCCTCGCTCGGTGGCCCGTTTCCGCTTGGAAAAGTGCACCCTCTCCCCTGATTCCGACCTCGCCGCCCGGGACGGAAAAAAAGAAAAGGAAGGAGGAGAAGAGGCGAGGGAGGAAAAAAGAGGGGTGCAACACGAGGACTTCCCAGGAGGTCACCCATCCTAGTACTACTCTCGCCCAAGCACGCTTCACTGCGGAGTTCTGATGGGATCCGGTGCATTAGTGCTGGTATGATCGCACCCGATGGCTCATGCGCGAAGTAATTATTTAAGGCCTTCGCGGCGGCGATGGAGCGAACGGTGCGGCCGGCCCGGGACGCCCCCGGGAATGGAAAGCCTGGAGCGTGGGACGGAAACCGGGGGTGCTAGACTCGAGGAACGGGGATCCGGGAGCTGAGATTCCCGGATAAAACTAGCCACGGCCCGCCGGAGCGGGAGAAACGGGGCCTTTTGAGGCTCCAAACAGTGGAATTCGGCCGGAAAACGGACGGGCTCGTCACGCAGCAACGAGCCTCGCTCGGTGGCCCGTTTCCGCTTGGAAAAGTGCACCCCCTCCCCCGATTCCGACCTCGCGCCCGGACGGAAAAAAAAAAAAAACAAAAAAGAAAAGACCAAAAGAAGGAGGAGGAAAGCAGGCGCGGAGGGACGGAAAAAGAGGGTGCAACACGGGATTCCAAGTGAGGTCACCCATCCAGTACTTACCTATCGCCCAAGCACGCTTAATGCGGGAGTTCTGAGGGGATCCGGTGCATTAGTGCTGGTATGATCGCACCCGATGGCTCATGCGCGAAGTAATTATTTAAGGCCTTCGCGGCGGCGATGGAGCGAACGGGGCGGCCGGCGCGGGACGCCCCCGGGAATGGAAAGCCTGGAGCGTGGGACGGAAACTGGGGGTGCTAGACTCGAGGAACGGGGATCCGGGAGCTGAGATTTCCGGATAAAGCTAGCCACGGCCTGCCGGAGCGGGAGAAACGGGGCCTTTTGAGGCTCCAAACAGTGGAATTCGGCCGGAAAACGGACGGGCTCGTCGCGCAGCAACGAGCCTCGCTCGGTGGCCGTTTCACGCTTGGAAAAAGTGCACCCTCTCCCCGATTCCGACCTCGCCGCCCGGGACAGAAAAAAAGAAAAGGAAGGAGGGGAAGAGGCGAGGGAGGAAAAAAGAGGGGTGCAACACGAGGACTTCCCAGGAGGTCACCCATCCTAGTACTACTCTCGCCCAAGCACGCTTAACTGCGGAGTTCTGATGGGATCCGGTGCATTAGTGCTGGTATGATCGCACCCGATGGATCATGCGCGAAGTAATTATTTAAGGCTTCGCGGCGGCGATGGAGCGAACGGTGCGGCCGGCGCGGGACGCCCCCGGGAATGGAAAGCCTGGATCGTGGGACGGAAACTGGGGGTGCTAGACTCGAGGAACGGGGATCCGGGAGCTGAGATTCCCGGATAAAGCTAGCCACGGCCTGCCGGAGCGGGAGAAACGGGGCCTTTTGAGGCTCCAAACAGTGGAATTCGGCCGGAAAACGGACGGGCTCGTCGCATAGCAACGAGCCTCGCTCGGTGGCCCGTTTCCGCTTGGAAAAGTGCACCTTCTCCCCCGATTCCGACCTCGCCGCCCGGGACGGAAAAAAAAAAAAGAAAAGAAGAAAAGATAAGTAGAGGAGAGGCGAGGGAGGAAAAAAGAGGGGGTGCAACACGAGGACTTCCCAGGAGGCACCCATCCTAGTTACAATACTCTCGCCCAAGCACGCTTAACTGCGGAGTTCTGATGGGATCCGGTGCATTAGTGCTGGTATGATCGCACCCGATGGCTCATGCGCGAAGGAATTATTTAAGGCCTTCGCGGCGGCGATGGAGCGAACGGTGCGGCCGGCGCGGGACGCCCCCGGGAATGGAAAGCCTGGAGCGTGGGACGGAAACCGGGGGTGCTAGACTCGAGGAACGGGGATCCGGGAGCTGAGATTCCCGCATAAAGCTAGCCACGGCCCGCCGGAGGCGGAGAAAACGGGCCTTTTGAGGCTCCAAACAGGGGAATTCGGCCGGAAAACGGACGGGCTCGTCGCGCAGCAACGAGCCTCGCTCGGTGGCCCGTTTCCGCTTGGAAAAGTGCCCCCTCTCCCCCGATTCCGACCTCGCCGCCCGGGACGGAAAAAAAAAAAAAAGAAAAGAAAAGAAAGGAGGAGGAGAGGAGAGGGAGGAAAAAAGAGGGGTGCAACACGAGGACTTCCCAGGAGGTCACCCATCCTAGTACTACTCTCGCCCAAGCACGCTTAACTGCGGAGTTCTGATGGGATCCGGTGCATTAGTCCTGGTATGATCGCACCCGATGGCTCATGCGCGAAGTAACTATTTAAGGCCTTCGCGGCGGCGATGGAGCGAACGGTGCGGCCGGCGCGGGACGCCCCCGGGAATGGAAAGCCTGGAGCGTGGGACGGAAACCGGGTGTGCTAGACTCGAGGAACGGGGATCCGGGAGCTGAGATTCCCGGATAAAGCTAGCCACGGCCCGCCGGAGCGGGAGAAACGGGGCCTTTTGAGGCTCCAAACAGTTGAATTCGGCCGGAAAACGGACGGGCTCGTCGCGTAGCAACGAGCCTCGCTCGGTGGCCCGTTTCCGCTTGGAAAAGTGCACCCTATCCCCCGATTCCGACCTCGCCGCCCGGGACGGAAAAAAAAAAAAAGAAGAAAAGAAAAGAAAGGAGGAGGAGAGGCGAGGGAGGAAAAAAGAGGGGTGCAACACGAGGACTTCCCAGGAGGTCACCCATCCTAGTACTACTCTCGCCCAAGCACGCTTAACTGCGGAGTTCTGATGGGATACGGTGCATTAGTGCTGGTATGATCGCACCCGATGGCTCATGCGCGAAGTAACTATTTAAGGCCTTCGCGGCGGCGATGGAGCGAACGGTGCGGCCGGCGCGGGACGCCCCCGGGAATGGAAAGCATGGAGCGTGGGACGGAAACTGGGGGTGCTAGACTCGAGGAACGGGGATCCGGGAGCTGAGATTCCCGGATAAAGCTAGCCACGGCCCGCCGGGAGCTGAGATTCCCGGATAAAGCTAGCCACGGCCCGCCGGAGCGGGAGAAACAGGGCCTTTTGAGGCTCCAAACAGTGGAATTCGGCCGGAAAACGGACGGGCTCGTCGCATAGCAACGAGCCTCGCTCGGTGGCCCGTTTCCGCTTGGAAAAGTGCACCCTCTCCCCCGATTCCGACCTCGCCGCCCGGGACGAAAAAAAAAAAAAAAAAAGAAAGAAAAGAAAGGAGGAGGAGAGGCGAGGGAGGAAAAAAGAGGGGTGCAACACGATGACTTCCCAGGAGGTCACCCATCCTAGTACTACTCTCGCCCAAGCACGCTTAACTGCGGAGTTCTGATGGGATCCGGTGCATTAGTGCTGGTATGATCGCACCCGATGGCTCATGCGCGAAGTAACTATTTAAGGCCTTCGCGGCGGAGATGGAGCGAACGGTGCGGCCGGCGCGGGACGCCCCCGGGAATGGAAAGCCTGGAGCGTGGGACGGAAACCGGGGGTGCTAGACTCGAGGAACGGGATCGGGAAGCTGAGATTCCCGGATAAAGCTAGCCACGGCCCGCCGGAGCGGGAGAAAACGGGGCATTTGGAGGATCCAAAACAGTGGAATTCGGCCGGAAAACGGACGGGCTCGGCGCGTAGCAACGAGCCTCGCTCGGTGGCCCGTTTCCGCTTGGAAAAGGGCACCCTCCCCCCCGATTCCGACCTCGCCGCCCGGGACGGAAAAAAAAAAAAAAAGAAAAGAAAAGAAAGGAGGAGGAGAGGCGAGGGAGGAAAAAAGAGGGGTGCAAAACGAGGACTTCCCAGGAGGTCACCCATCCTAGTACTACTCTCGCCCAAGCACGCTTAACTGCGGAGTTATGATGGGATCCGGTGCATTAGTGCTGGTATGATCGCACCCGATGGCTCATGCGCGAAGTAATTATTTAAGGCCTTCGCGGCGGCGATGGAGCGAACGGTGCGGCCGGCGCGGGACGCCCCCGGGAATGGAAGACTGGAGCGTGGGACGAAAAACCGGGGGTGCCGAGTACTCGAGGAACGGGGATCCGGGAGCTGAGATTCCGGTTAAAGCTAGCACGGCCCGCCGGAGCGGAGAACGGGGCCTTTGAGGCCTACCAAACAGTGGAATTCGGCGGAAACGGACGGGCTCGTCACGCAGCATACGAGCCTCGCTCAGTGGCCCGTTTCCGCTTGGAAAAGTGCACCCTCTCCCCCGATTCCGACCTCGCCGCCCGGGACGGAAAAAAAAAAAAAAGCAAAGAAAAGAAAGGAGGAGGAGAGGCGAGGGAGGAAAAAAGAGGGGTGCAACACGAGGACTTCCCAGGAGGTCACCCATCCTAGTACTACTCTCGCCCAAGCACGCTTTACTGCGGAGTTCTGATGGGATCCGGTGCATTAGTCCTGGTATGATCGCACCCGATGGCTCATGCGCGAAGTAATTATTTAAGGCATTCGCGGCGGCGATGGAGCGAACGGTGCGGCCGGCGCGGGACGCCCCCGGGAATGGAAAGCCTGGAGCGTGGGACGGAAACCGGGGGTGCTAGACTCCAGGAACGGGGATCCGGGAGCTGAGATTCCCGGATAAAGCTAGCCACGGCCCGCCGGAGCGGGAGAAACGGGGCCTTTTGAGGCTCCAAACAGTGGATTTCGGCCGGAAAACGGACGGGCTCGGCGCGCAGCAACGAGCCTCGCTCGGTGGCCCGTTTCCGCTTGGAAAAGTGCACCCTCTCCCCCGATTCCGACCTCGCCGCCCGGGACGGCAAAAAAGAAAAGGAAGGAGGAGAAGAGGCGAGGGAGGAAAAAAGAGGGGTGCAACACGAGGACTTCCCAGGAGGTCACCCATCCTAGTACTACTCTCGCCCAAGCACGCTTAACTGCGGAGTTCTGAAGGGATCCGGTGCATTAGTGCTGGTATGATCGCACCCGATGGCTCATGCGCGAAGAAATTATTTAAGGCGTTCCCGGCGCGAAGGGTCCGGCCGGCGCGGGACGCCCCCGGGAATGGAAGGCCCGGAGCGTGGGACGGAAACCGGGGGTGTAGACTCGGAGGACACGGGATCCGGGAGCTGAGATTCCCGGATTAAAGTAGCCACGGCCCGACGGAGCGGTGAGAAACGGGGCCTTTGAGGCTCCAAACAGTGGATTTCGTCGGAAAACGGACGGGCTCGTCTGCGCAGCAACGAGCCTTCGAGCGGTGGGCCGTTTCCGCTTGGAAAAGTGAACCCTCGCCCCGATCCGACCTCGCCGCCGGGACGGAAAAAAAAAACAAAAAAGAAAGAAAAGAAAGGAGGAGGAGAGGCGAGAGAGGAAAAAAAGAGGGTGCAACACGAGGACTTCCCAGGAGGCAACCCATCCTAGTACTACTCTCGCCCAAGCACGCTAACTGCGGAGTTCTGAAGGGATCCGGTGCATTAGTCCTGGTATGATCGCAACCGATGGCTCATGCGCGAAGTAACTATTTAAGGCCTTCGCGGCGGCGATGGAGCGAACGGTGCGGCCGACGCGGGACGCCCCCGGGAATGGAAAGCCTGGAGCGTGGGACGGAAACCGGGGGTGCTAGACTCGAGGAACGGGGATCCGGGAGCTGAGATTCCCGGATAAAACTAGCCACGGCCCGCCGGAGCGGGAGAAACGGGGCCTTTTGAGGCTCCAAACAGTGGAATTCGGCCGGAAAACGGACGGGCTCGTCACGCAGCAACGAGCCTCGCTCGGTGGCCCGTTTCCGCTTGGAAAAGTGCACCCTCTCCCCCGATTCCGACCTCGCCGCCCGGGACGGAAAAAAAAAAAAAAAAAAAAAAGAAAAGAAAGGAGGAGGAGAGGCGAGGGAGGGAAAAAGAGGGGTGCAACACGAGGACTTCCCAGGAGGTCACCCATCCTAGTACTACTCTCGCCCAAGCACGCTTAACTGCGGAGTTCTGATGGGAGCCGGTGCATTAGTCCTGGTATGAGCGCACCCGATGGCTCATGCGCGAAGTAATTATTTAAGGCCTTCGCGGCGGCGATGGAGCGAACGGTGCGGCCGGCGCGGGACGCCCCCGGGAATGGAAAGCCTGGAGCGTGGGACGGAAACAGGGGGTGCTAGACTCGAGGAACGGGGATCCGGGAGCTGAGATTCCCGGATAAAGCTAGCCACGGCCTGCCGGAGCGGGAGAAACGGGGCCTTTTGAGGCGCCAAACAGTGGAATTCGGCCGGAAAACGGACGGGCTCGTCGCGTAGCAACGAGCCTCGCTCGGTGGCCCGTTTCCGCTTGGAAAAGTGCACCCTCTCCCCCGATTCCGACCTCGCCGCCCGGGACGGAAAAAAAAAAAAGAAGAAAAGAAAAGAAAGGAGGAGGAGAGGCGAGGGAGGAAAAAAGAGGGGTGCAACACGAGGACTTCCCAGGAGGTCACCCATCATAGTACTACTCTCGCCCAAGCACGCTTAACTGCGGAGTTCTGATGGGATCCGGTGCATTAGTGCTGGTATGATCGCACCCGATGGCTCATGCGCGAAGTAATTATTTAAGGCCTTCGCGGCGGCGATGGAGCGAACGGTGCGGCCGGCGCGGGACGCCCCCGGGAATGGAAAGCCTGGAGCGTGGGACGGAAACCGGGGGTGCTCGACTCGAGGAACGGGGATCCGGGAGCTGAGATTCCCGGATAAAGCTAGCCACGGCCCGCCGGAGCGGGAGAAACGGGGCCTTTTGAGGCTCCAAACAGTGGAATTCGGCCGGAAAACGGACGGGATCGTCGCGCAGCAACGAGCCTCGCTCGGTGGCCCGTTTCCGCTTGGAAAAGTGCACCCTCTCCCCCGATTCCGACCTCGCCGCCCGGGACGGAAAAAAAAAAAGAAAAAGAAAAGAAAAGAAAGGAGGAGGAGAGGCGAGGGAGGAAAAAAGAGGGGTGCAACACGAGGACTTCCCAGGAGGTCACCCATCCTAGTACTACTCTCGCACAAGCACGCTTAACTGCGGAGTTCTGATGGGATCCGGTGCATTAGTGCTGGTATGATCGCACCCGATGGCTCATGCGCGAAGTAATTATTTAAGGCCTTCGCGGCCGCGATGGAGCGAACGGTGCGGCCGGCGCGGGACGCCCCCGGGAATGGAAAGCCTGGAGCGTGGGACGGAAACCGGGGGTGCTAGACTCGAGGAACGGGGATCCGGGAGCTGAGATTCCCGGATAGAGCTAGCCACGGCCCGCCGGAGCGGGAGAAACGGGGCCTTTTGAGGCTCCAAACAGTGGAATTCGGCCGGAAAACGGACGGGCTCGTCGCGCAGCAACGGGCCTCGCTCGGTGGCCCGTTTTCGCTTGGAAAAGTGCACCCTCTCCCCCGATTCCGACCTCGCCGCCCGGGACGGAAAAAAAAAAAAAGAAGAAAAGAAAAGAAAGGAGGAGGAGAGGCGAGGGAGAAAAAAAGAGGGGTGCAACACGAGGACTTCCCAGGAGGTCACCCATCCTAGTACTACTCTCGCCCAAGCACGCTTAACTGCGGAGTTCTGATGGGATCCGGTGCATTAGTGCTGGTATGATCGCACCCGATGGCTCATGCCCGAAGTAACTATTTAAGGCCTTCGCGGCGGCGATGGAGCGAACGGTGCGGCCGGCGCGGGACGCCCCCGGGAATGGAAAGCCTGGAGCGTGGGACGAAAACCGGGGGTGCTAGACTCGAGGAACGGGGATCCGGGAGCTGAGATTCCCGGATAAAGCTAGCCACGGCCCGCCGGAGCGGGAGAAACGGGGCCTTTTGAGGCACCAAACAGTGGAATTCGGCCGGAAAACGGACGGGCTCGTCGCATAGCAACGAGCCTCGCTCGGTGGCCCGTTTCCGCTTGGAAAAGTGCACCTCTCCCCCCGATCCGGACCTCGCCGCCGGGACGGAAAAAAAAAAAAAAAAAAAGAAAAGAAAAGAAAGGAGGGGGAGAGGCGAGGGAGGAAAAAAGAGGGGTGCAACACGAGGACTTCCCAGGAGGTCACCCATCCTAGTACTACTCGCGCCCAAGCACGCTTAACTGCGGAGTTCTGATGGGATCCGGTGCATTAGTGCTGGTATGATCGCACCCGATGGCTCATGCGCGAAGTAATTATTTAAGGCCTTCGCGGCGGCGATGGAGCGAACGGTGCGGCCGGCGCGGGACGCCCCCGGGAATGGAAAGCCTGGAGCGTGGGACGGAAACCGGGGTTGCTAGACTCGAGGAACGGGGATCCGGGAGCTGAGATTCCCGGATAAAGCTAGCCACGGCCCGCCGGAGCGGGAGAAACGGGGCCTTTTGAGGCTCCAAACAGTGGAATTCGGCCGGAAAACGGACGGGCTCGTCGCGCAGCAAAGAGCCTCGCTCGGTGGCCCGTTTCCGCTTGGAAAAGTGCACCCTCTCCCCCGATTCCGACCTCGCCGCCCGGGACGGAAAAAAAAAAAAAAAAAAAAAAAGAAAAGAAAAGAAAGGAGGAGGAGAGGCGAGGAGGAAAAAAAGAGGGGCTGCTACCACGAGGATTCCCAGGAGGTCACCCATCCTAGTACTACTCTCGCCCAAGCACGCTAACTGCGGCGTTTGATGGGATCCGTCCTTTCTTTTTCAGGTGCATTATTCTTGGTATGATCGCCACCCGATGGCTCATGCGAGAAGTAATTATTTTAAGGCCTTTTTTCTTCCCCCACGGCGGCGATGGATGGCGAACGGTGCGGCCGGCGCGCGGACAGCCACGGGAATGGAAACAGCCTGGAGCGTGGGCGGAAACGGGGGTTGCTCAGACTCGAGGAACGGGGATCGGTGAGCTGAGATTCCGGAGAAAAGCTAGCCACGGCCCGCCGGAGCGGAGAAACGGGGGCCTTTTGAGGCTCCAAACAGTGGATTTCGGCCGGAAAACGGACGGGCTCGTCGCGCAGCAACGAGCCTCGCTCGGTGGCCCGTTTTCGCTTGGAAAAGTGCACCCTCTCCCCCGATTCCGACCTCGCCGCCCGGGACGGAAAAAAAAAAAAAGAAGAAAAGAAAAGAAAGGAGGAGGAGAGGCGAGGGAGGAAAAAAGAGGGGGGCAACACGAGGACTTCCCAGGAGGTCACCCATCCTAGTACTACTCTCGCCCAAGCACGCTTAACTGCGGAGTTCTGATGGGATCCGGTGCATTAGTCCTGGTATGATCGCACCCGATGGCTCATGCGCGAAGTAATTATTTAAGGCCTTCGCGGCGGCGATGGAGCGAACGGTGCGGCCGGCGCGGGACGCCCCCGGGAATGGAAAGCCTGGAGCGTGGGACGGAAACCGGGGGTGCTAGACGCGAGGAACGGGGATCCGGGAGCTGAGATTCCCGGATAAAGCTAGCCACGGCCCGCCGGAGCGGGAGAAACGGGGCCTTTTGAGGCTCCAAACAGGGGATTTCGGCCGGAAAACGGACGGGCTCGTCGCGCAGCAACGAGCCTCGCTCGGTGGCCCGTTTCCGCTTGGAAAAGTGCACCCTCTCCCCCGATTCCGACCTCGCCGCCCGGGACGGAAAAAAAAAAAAAGAAGAAAAGAAAAGAAAGGAGGAGGAGAGGCGAGGGAGAAAAAAAGAGGGGTGCAACACGAGGACTTCCCAGGAGGTCACCCATCCTAGTACTACTCTCGCCCAAGCACGCTTAACTGCGGAGTTCTGATGGGATCCGGTGCATTAGTCCTGGTATGATCGCACCCGATGGCTCATGCGCGAAGCTTTGGAAAAACAATGTATTTTGAGGTTCCAAACAATGGTATTCAGTCGAAAAATGGACGGGCTCATCGCGTAGCAGCGAGCTTTGCTCGGTGGCGCGGGGTACCCTGGAAATGGAAAAGAAGAAGAAAGGGGATGCGTGGATATAAATAGATATAGATATAGATAGACTTGACACACGAGAGACAATGGGATGCGAGGATATAAAATTCTGAGGTTTGCGTAATGAAATTGCAGTAACTAGTAAACAGCGTACAATTACTCATCTTCAACTATGATAAGAAACTGGTACAACTTATTTGCACAAGTTTTTATGATTTCAATGACAAGCTGGCGAAGAATTTTAAATGTGAAATGTGAAAGGTAATAATGGGATTCCATACTTCAAGCTGCTCTAAATTTTCTCTTTTGTTTGTTAAAGTTCACGGAGGAAGTGTTTCTCAAATTTTTAGAAAGCTTCCGGCAGAGGTTTTCCAGCTAAAAACGCATTGAATAGAGCAAGAGATCTCTCTGGCTGTGAAAAGGGAGCTTCATGAGATGCTCCTCTAATAGTTGCATAAGACAAAATATCACCGTACACTTGTGTCCAACCAGCAACCTATATGAAGATGTTTGGAAAGGAAACAAGTCATATAATAAAACCAGAGCTATTAGAGTATTTGACACATTTGCCCTTAAAAGTTTAACTGAATTGGCATGTTACTTTATAAATTTTTGAGTTTGGTTAATTACCCCTGAATTTAAAAAGTATTTCAGAGTGCTTCCTCTAAGTTTGTTTGATATGTATCTTTCTACCTAAGAGTGAAATCATCGCTAACCTGTTTTCCTTCAAACCAGGCTCTGTAAGGCACAGTAGTGTTTAGTGCCAAGTCCTTTGCCAATCCATTTACCAGAGTTCTTGACCCAGTTAGTGGGAGAACTGAGTCTTGGTCTCCACTGTAATTTGACAATTGCAGAAATTTGCTATTATTAAAACAAGATTACCATGCATTTCAAACATCATGAATATGATAAAATTTAAATACATTTGGGTGAATTTTATGGCTTCCCTAATTACCTGTAAACTAAAACCCTGATTCCAGACTTGACAAGGGAACCAAGGACGTGAATTGTTGGTATTTCAAGGTTTTGCATATCGTACCTGACGACACTGAAGTAAGAAGCATGAAAAATATACCCACAGTCAGAACAATGTGAAAAACACATATTGATTAAAGAACGAAAAAGAGAACTTTCTTGTTTGCTTCATTACATGATTTAGTTTTTGACATGATGGGAATGTTATGTTTGTGGTGTTAATTCACTAAAATTCTCCTAAAGCATTAAGCTAGTCCCAGGTGAATGAAAATTTTTATTTATGGAAGGCGGTAAATCTCTCTCTCTCTCTCTCTCTCTCTCTCTCTTAGGAATAAAAATAAATGACACAATTTTTTTAAATAAGTCAGTAAATAGAAGTAAATTCTCTATTTTCTAGATTTACCACATGACAAAATTTAGTATATCTAGGAATTACTCCTTAACAAAGTAAATTCGGGATTTACCTGATTAGTCATGACTAATTAATCCCCTTCGGATGTGGTCATGACAATATGAAGTACAAAATGGGAGAATATATTAAAACAAATTCCCACACATATGTGACTTGATAACAAACTAGGGACCACGTGCTTTTACACCATTTAGTTTACCAATATAAAGGGATTTGTGAAGCTTTATGGAATCCAATTCATTCTCATGATTAGGAAGACAAGTTTGTTTAGTTGGTTTCAAACTATTTAGTACTTAAGAAAAAGTTAGACAGTTACTTGCTGCAAACTGTCCATTCAGTTACTCCATGAAGCTCAGCATGAAAAGCCTTCTGCACATCTTTTCTGTTTAAGTAGTTGGTTGTTTGATCTTCCACACACACATCAATCTTTGCTGTTTCTTGCTGAAAATGAGATGAAATCCGAATTAGTTACAAGTCTATAGACTTCTCAATGCTTCAAAGCACTATAATGAAAATTTTGTATACATATGAATGTGAACAAAAGCCTCACCAGATGATTAAGCATCAGAGATTGAGCGGAAACTGAGGTTAAACAGACATCGAGAGTAACATCGTACAAATCGACGAATTTACTCACTTCCTTAAAGGCTTGTCTCCAAACTCCATAGCAAGCAGGGCTGACACTGCCAATGATTTGAATTTGTCTTCTGTACGTGGAATAATTACACACTAATGTGGCACTTTCATAAGTTGAATCTGATATCAATCCGTGAGACCAAAAGAACTCCGCGCGCGAATTGAAATCAGTGTTGAATTCCAGAAGAGGATTACCTATCTGAAGCATATATAATCTCACTTTATAATCCACTAAAATGAAAGGAAAAGGAGATTGGGATTTGGCACCTTTGTCACTTAAACATTCCATACTTTGGCAGTGTGTCCATTGGACTTTTATTTGTTTCAATTAACTCCTCCAACTTGTTAAATTGTTGTAATGCGACTCATTTTACAAATTTTATTCTGAATTCTAATTGGATCTTGAGGTATTGAGAATTGGAGAAGCTAATCTTGTATTAGGATTTGAATTAAGATTATGGAATTTTTAGTCCGACGTATGCTTTCTCATCGCCAATTTAATTCACCATCAGCAAAATGTGCCACATTGCAAACGTTTAGTAAGTTCTTGGGGTAAATTTATAAAATTAAAAGTTTAGGGAAATGTTGTCAAAATCTTAAAAATTCAGTAGAAAATGTGCAAAAAAACCTAAAGAAGATCATAAGAAAAAGTTCATATCACTCACTGCAATTCCTTTCAGACTAAAGTTCACTTTTGATTCGACAATAAGTTGTGCAAGCTGTGGAACATAGTGCCCTGTTAACAAACACGATTCTTTTATTGATTCAGACAGTTTTCCAATTACATAGATTCTTTTGATAGGGTCAGAAAACTACCTCCATAGCTCTCCCCTGTGATGAAAAAATCCCGGCTTTTGTAGTCCGGGAATTCGAGGAACCAGCGCCGAAGGAACTCAAGATTATCATGTGCTGAAAGGAGCAGTCCAAGAACAGAGTATACAAAAGAAAAATGTCAAATAATGGGCACATACATCTGCATATTTATACAACTCATTGAAACATTTATTTAAGGCTTTAGACAATCAATGTTTAGGAAGAAATTTGTATATTGAATACACAAAATTTCTATTAATGACTCGGTAGTTTAATGTCGAATGTAGATACCAGTCTTCCCATCATTCACTTCTGTGTAGAATGATTGATTAGCCGAGTAGGAAAAACCAACTCCTGCAGGGGATTCCAAGTACAGCATATTTGCCCCTGTAGGAAGAATACTCAAAAAAAAAAAAAAAAAAAAAACACACACAAGTAAATTATTTTTCATAAAAACAATGCTTTAGATTTAACCATAACACCGAGCAACACCAATCAGACATTGAAACCACTGTTAAGTAATTAGCATAAACAAAATTTCATTTCTGCAACTTGAATCTGCAGCTATGGGAAAGAGTAAAACTGTAGTAGAGAATCTTAACCCCCTTAGGTTAAACCTAGTTCGAATTAAAGTTGATTTGAACCTTTTTATTTGAACAGAAAAATTCAAATTGTGTAGTTTAAATTTTTGTTTAAATTGGTGTTTGGAGGTATAGTTAAAATTTTAATATGAACAGTGAATAAAATTTGAATTTATGTTTAGTATGTGTAAAAAGCAAAAAGAGTAAGCACATTTTTATTGTTCAGAAATAGTTTGAATAGTTGAACCTAAAGAGAAAACTAAACTCTAAGTTGGACAATTCAGTTTGATCCAAACGAGAAATATAATTCGATCTATGTGCTTATCAAACGGGAGTTCAAACTGTGTTAACTGTTGAAACTGAGTTGAACTGAACTAAACCGGTAAAACAAACATGAGCTTAATTAATTTGTTACCTTTATTCCAGCTATAATCATTCTTAAGAAGAATATTTGCACTTGGTTTAAAGGGTCCATGTTCACAAAAAGCCCCTGCTCCAACGGAAGAACAACCAGGCCCTTCATAAACCAAAAACCAATATTATTGGCACAAGAATCCAACAGAAAACTAGTACTTACAACAATAGAAAAATTCAAAAATGAGTACAAATTACTCACCTCCATTTAGCCAGAGAACAAGAGGCTTTGAAGCAGGATCAGTTTCAGCTTCAACAAAGTAGTAAAAGAGTGATCTTTTTGTGCTTTCATCCACAGTTATATAGCCTGAATACTGTTGGAAACTGACTTGTGGCTGTCCTGGTAAACTGATGATTTTAGCAGCTTCCGAAATGGAGTTCCAAGTTATCAATATTTCGATAAGAGTTATTGCAAATACAGTCCATGGCTGAGATCTCATATTCAAAATGCGTGATAAGAAGAAGAAGAAGAAGTAGAAAGCATGAATAGCCGGAGTATAGAATATTTTATGATTTTTTTTTTTTTTTTTTTTTAACTCTTATCACTTTTTATTCTGGATTCCAGCCTTTTCTTTTGGACTGATATTTTAGTAGTGACATGTGATTATGGTCACTTATTGGTGAGTTTTATTGGACTAATTCATCATTAAAGGGAAGACAAATATTTAAGAAGAAACCACTTTGATGCTTACAGAAGATATATTACTAATTTGTATGTTTCTGAATTTGACTTTTAAGACTCTAGTTTATTTCCTCTGTTTCAAGACCTAGTGATGTGATTTGAACCAACAAAGATCAACGGATCTTGCAAATTTTTCTTGGTAGTTGCTCTATAAGATGGAAAACCCTACACAAATCACGTGGATAATTTTGTATTAATTGAATAATGCTTGTATTCCACAATGTGAATAACTTGCTTTTGTTTCCAAGCCTTCTAATTGGTTGAACAAATTTATTGACATGATAAATAATATATATTTGGATTTTCTTTCGAAAGTTATAAAAGTTTCAGGCAATTCATTTCTTTTAGATTTTTAACATTTTTGCCTTTTAACTTTTAGAACTCGACAACATATCCTCTAAATTTTTAATTTTTACATTGTTTCCCCTCAACGTGCTAAATACTTTCACTGCGCATCAATTTTATCTTTTCTTATGTCGGATTCGGGTGTTGATTTAAAACTTTGAGTGATTTGTGTTACTTTGGCCTCGTTCACTTCACGGATTCGAGTTTTTAATTTGAACTGAAATATGACATTTTTTAAGAGCTTTTTACTGTCGAAACATAAAATTAAAAACTCGAATCAGTGAAATGAACGAGGCCAAGACTTTGAAAGATTTGTCTCCTTTTTTTCTTTTTCATTTTTCTAGTCTAATGGCCTTTAAAAGGGAGTATATTGCAACAATATTCTTCCAAGTTGTGGAACTAAAATATTAAAATTAAAAACTAGGGGATAAGTTATCAACAATCAAAACAATTAAAATGATAAAAGTGTTAAAAGTTTGTTTGAATATCAAGAAAATGAGTACTGGAAGTAGATAGTTGGATCTCTGAGACTTTTTGGGATAAGATGTATATGGTTTTCCAGCTATTGACAAAACTTCACCGTAAGTGGGGCACTATATGGTATTGGAAAATCGTTATATTCCCCCAACATTAGATTCTGTTCACATGCATTACTTCAACTCTAGGTTAGAATAAAAACAAAAGTAGTGACCCAAAATATCAACCATTGTGTTGTATATACAACGATGTATATATACATATAATATATATATATATATATGAATTGTCTCTAATTCAGCATCGAATTAAAACGACACATATATATTTCTTTTAAAAATATATATATATTTTTAAAGACATTTATATTTTCTTTTAAAATATGTATAATGTAAGAAAATACATATAATTTATTTAAATACCTATATACATATTTTAAAAGAAAATATATATGTTTTTAAATAAAATATACGTCGTTATAATCTAATATTAGATTGGAGACTTTACTTATGTATATATAATTATTAAAAAAAAATGATGTATGTGCATTGAAACACCCTAAAGATTATGAACATGTGCACTTCTACGGTTTTTGTCAGAATTCTTGGCATTTCAACTTTTCACTTTTTGATCTCATATTGTTAAGTCGTGGATAACATAAGCAAAGGCTCGCTTCGTATAGCCAGTTTATTATTTTAATGCTATAAGATTCAATTTTTAGGTTCTCGAATTGGACGCCAAATAGGCACCTTGACGAATCTTTATTTTGATTTATTTTAAATGGTCACATGATTACACTTAGATGTACTCATGAACATATATATATATGTAGAGACATGCACACGAACACACATGCAGTGTGCGTATAAAACTGTTAAGTTTGGAAGGACATGCACATGGTAGCTTTGTGCTAATTTATTTGACGGACGGGCTTTTTACACTCATTCCCCTTGTATTCTGTCAAAACAGCAGAGACATCCTCTTGACGAAAAAAATTGTCACCCCTAGGCTTAATTCTGTTAAGTTTATATTATATAAAATGACCAAAACACCTCAGTTAGTATTAGTCAATAATTCAGAACACCAAATCCCAACCTTTCAATTTTAGTTCTCTACCAAAAAAAAAAAAAAAAAAAGCAAAACAAAAAACAAAAACAAACAAAAAAAAAAACAAAAAAACAAAAACAACGAAATAAAAAAAAAAAAAACAAAACAAACCCCCCACCTAACTAAAGTTGTCAATCCGTATTACGTGTCGTGTTTGTATCGTGTTTTGATCGTTTATTTTTAAATTTACAGTCAACTTAAACACGATTCATGACACAAAATTTTTTTAAAACCGCAACACAAACAAGATACGACCACTTTACGGGTTGACACAACACGACACGAAATTGACCCATGAACTTGAAATTGACACGAAAATTGTATATTTTTTTTTAGTTTTTTACATATTAGAAATAACTTAAAATTCATAACACACTAAAATATAAAACATCCATTGAAATTAATCAAATAATATTATAAGATTTTGAGTATAACTATCATGATATTACAAGTTCATAATAAAATAAAAAATATGTAATGAAAAATATATGTATTTTTTAATTTTTTATGGGTTTTGTGTTCAGGTTAGGTGAGTCTAATCCGAAATTTGACTCGTGTTTTTCGTGTCAATTTCAGGTTGACCTGATTTTGACCTAAAATTTATGTTATATTTTAATCGTGTTGTCGTGTCGTAACCTATATTATCAACTCTACACCCAACCCAACCCAAACTATTGCTCATGCTCCCTCGCCCTGTTGCCCCCAACCTGCGTCCTCGTCAGCCTCTCCTCTCCCAACCCTCACCCCTATAGGCCCCTAAAATCCATCACACCCCCTACCTATGTTAGCCCTACATAGAATCCGTGACCCACCATGATCCATGAAGATCTACAACCACAACATTCGAGCGCGTCAGGTCAGTGTCAAGCCGGCCCCAATTCTGGCATGACCAGTTCACGCCCACTCCAGGAGATTTGCAAGTTCACCCCTGCGAGCAAGGCCTCTATCAAGCCCAGCTCTTTGCCGGTAAGGTCACCATCGTCGTAATGACGGAAGTTGTCCCAGATAATTAGTGTAATTCCTAAGAAATTCATAAGTATAAATCGTGAAATTAATCAAGATTTATACAATGAATTTCTTAGTATACTTCAGTTTGACCTCAATGTAGTTCGTGATTACGGTTTTGAATTAAATAAATTGTTCATACGTTTGTTGAATTTTGATTTTTATAAAAATATAAATCTTGCAAACTCATCAAGTTTTAGATGAAGAATTCTTTGATACGTTGTCGAATTATATCAATGTTATTTTATGACGGGAATTAAAGAAATTTACTTTGTTATAGTTATCAAAATTTCATTTGTGAAAAGTTCATCACATACAAAATTAAGAATGAACGTAACTGAGATTTCTAGGGACAGAGATTCCGGTAAAATTTAATATAAATGTATAATGCAACATGATTGAAATCACAAGTTTCTATTTAAATAACGAAGAATCGGGATTAATTACAGGACTTAAAATTATCGATATTAGATATTTCCCTGTAACTATGAAGTTACGATAATAATAAATTTATCATGCCAAGTTAATAGTGCAATACAGTTAATAGGAGTTCATGGGTACTATCACTACGCAGACTATACTGAAAGAAATACTAACAGCTAAATTACTGATGATTTGATTTTAGAAGTCTACGTAGACATAGGTGTCCCTGATCCCACGGTCTAGATTTAGATTTAAAGTCAATGGCTAAGATTCAAGTTGGTAGAGAGAGAGAGAGAGAGAGAGAGAGAGAGAGAGAGAGAGAGAGATTAGGAATTGTCCGGATTACCTATGGGTAAGAAGGAAGATTATCACAATTTACATGTGATAAGTGATAAGATAGAAATTATACTCAAAATGGCATAGAGAGCCCATAAATAAGAGCATAAAAAGGTGAATGAGTGAAGTGGCTAGTGGTTAATAGAGTGTAAACCTTCTCTATCATCATTAGTTTCATTAACTAGAGCTAGTGGTAAACCAATGCAAAATAGATTTTCAAAATTTCCGCTCTCCCCTCGCATTGTGGCCGAATTTTTGGAGCAAAAATAAGAAGCAAAACTTTGCAAATCAGCCCCTCCTAAGCTCTTCTATAAATAGGTGAAGATTGAATAAATTTTTTTTACCATTCTCTTACCTTCTCTCTCTATTTTGGAAGAAAGAAAAACTCTCTTTTCTCCTCTCCTAGCCGCCCCTCTCTCCTCACTTCACTCTCAAAAATCTTCCTTCATCAATCTCAAGACACATTCACCTATTAGCACAAGATTTTGAAGAGCAAGTTTAAGTGTTATGGGTAAGATTTGTGTGATTCTCCTAATTCCTTCAAAGTTGTCACTTTTTCAAACTAGAGTCTAAATGTTAGTTTTTCTTCTCTTGGAGAATAGATCAACCTAGAGGAAGGAGTAGGATCCCATGAGTTGCCTCAAGAGTTGTGATTTCGTTTGGATATTAAAAGAATATGATGATGGTTGAGAATCTAAGGACTTCTTTTTTTAGAGTTTAATTTAAGTATAATTCTTGAGTTGAATTTGAGAAGAAACGGAAAGAGCAGGCGGCATCTCTCATCGTAATTTTGATTTTTTATTTTTTAGAATGAGTTGAAGTTGTAACTTGAGTTTGTATTTGGTTGTGTACATTTGAGTTATAGTTTGAGATAAGAATCTTTTTGAGTTTGTGTTTGAGTGAGTCAAAATTTGAATTTGTATTTAAATAGTATTTTAATAAGAACTCAATGTTGAAGAAAAATTTTAATAGGGTATATGAGTGGGGTTTTATTCGTCTTTTCATTGTCAACACATAGAAAACAAATTATCTCAATCAAAATTAAAATAAAAAAGTTATAGCATTTCTAAGAATAGAAAAAATATTGTTTATTAATTTGAGTTCGAGTTTCTGAACTCGAGTTGAAGGGAAAACTTTAAATTCGAGTTTTAGTTTTAAACTCGAGTTCAAATTCGAGTTCAAACTTAAAAGAACATAAATTCGAATAAAATTGTAACTCGAGTTGTATTTTTTTGAGTTTTTCACTCAGCCGAACAGCCCCTAATTGTTTTATGATTTGTTCAATGGCTTGAAACATGGAAAATGCAAAAAGATAAAGTTTTATTGGCAGACTAGAAATAGTCTTTGTGAAAATGTGACTCGTTCACTAGTTTTGGCATGAGAAAATGTTATTTTACTTATATGTGATATTCAAAGGTCTAGGACGTTTGGTACAAAAATGAAAACATGACAAAACCGAGACTTGAGCAAAAACGGTACCTTCTAAAAAAAAACGTGGCTCCTTGAAGACGGCATAGTTAGAGGCCTAATTAGTTTTAGGTTCATGGAATAAAAGTTGGAAATCTCAGTTAAAATTTTGGCCTATAAGGAGAAGTACCTTTAAGAGGATCGAATCAAGTTTATCGTAATAGCAAAACAACTCACATGAAGAAAGTTTTTACATATTCTATTTAGGTCAAGAGTTATTAGAGTGTACAAAGATTATTGGCCAAACTTTGATCGAGGTGAAATTACCAATATGGTGAGATTCTGCAAAAGGTCCTGTATTGTATTTTATTCCCTTAGGAAAATGAGCTTATTGGTGAGAAAAAGTCTAGTTTGGCCGTAGCGCCAAAAACGTTAAATAATTCCCGCTAACTAGTTGAAGTTGTAAATTTAGGAAAATTGATGGTCAATTTGTAAAAGAAAGTCCAAAACCTATTTTATGCAGTAAGAAACCTAGAAAGTCATAATTAGAACCCATCCATTAGTGGCAAAAAAAGTCATTTTAACCTCAAGGGTAAAATGGTAAATAGACATTAAGTTTCGAGTTTTAACTCACGGCACCTTAAGGGCTAAATATTTATGATAGAAAATACTTAGAATTGTCATAAACCAGTTAAGAGGTAAAATGATAATTTTCTCCGAGGATAGAATCATCAACCAAGACTAAAGACTCTAGATTAAACCCAAATTTACTTAGAAGACCAAAAGTAACTTTAGTTTGACCTAATTATGGCAAAGAGGCTAAAATGGGCCTAAGGGCCGAGGAAAAAAGACTCTAGGGTCTCGTTCATTTCACCGATTCGAGTTTCAATTTTAGGTTTTTACAGTAAAAAGTACTCAGAAAATATCACATCTAACTTTTTCTGTTACAGTAAAAAGTTCTCAGAAAATATCACATCTCAGTTCAAATTAAAAACTCAAATCTACAAAATGAACGAGGCCTAGGTGACGAGGTTACAGTCTGAAAGTTAGGTAATCTAACTTGATCTCTAGAGAAGTTAAGAATTAAGCTTAAGTATAAGAAAGCTTAGAGCCCAACGAAATCCGGGGATGAACTACTTATGAGAATTAATTAAATTAATTTTAGGACATAAGTTAGGTAATAAAGTGAATTTAGTTATGTTAATAACCAATTAATTAATTAGTATAATTAATTGACTAATTTGTGTTATAAAATGAGTTATTTAAGTAACAAGAATACTTAATATGATTGGTTAATAAAGTTTTAGGATTAATTAACTAGTTAATTAGTGAAATTAATTAGTTAATTTACTTGGAGAAATGTGGCTAAATTTAGAAGGAGGATAATTGATTACATTAATTATTCCTAGAATTTTAATTAATCCTAGAATTTTCTATAAGACTTAAGTCATAAAACTTAAGTAAATTAGAAACTTGAAAATAAACTGACAATCATTGTCGATGTCATTTGAGCACAAAACCTATGACGTTGAAAGAGTGGTTTGCTGTGAAATACGTTAAGTGCAACCATCTAGATGAGTACAAACCTCACATACAACATGAATGTCTTTAAAAATAAGCATGAGATATTGTATGCTTTGTTGTGAACAAATTCTCTGTGAATGCTAAGTATGACGATGAGGTATGTTATGTATGACGATGTTTCCCTCTGAAGTTTAAATTTGCATTTATTATGCTTATGTGACATGAGCACAATTACATGTTGACCTTAATAAGAGGTTAAGGTAATGAAGATGAGATAAGTGTAGTGCCACTTTCCGATCTTAGGAGATAGGAGGTTAAAATTTCTCCTACCCTTGGTGACGTGGAGGTTAACTAAATAAATTAATTATTACCTTGGATGTAGTCAGATTAAAATGTTTGGGTAGCTTTCTCGATACCCTATTAGTCACGCGCAAACAGTATGAGTACAAGGCCTCGATGATAAAATACTTTTCTATAATCAAACGTAAAAGTGTCATGCATCTCTCTATGATATTATGTGCGCAAATGTTTGTCAGAATATTTGTATTTATTGAGATTTAAATGAGTGTGCATTTAGTTGGTGGATTTGTACTATAATTCGAATCATGATTCGTGGTTCTCTATAGTATTTTCTCTCACAAAAATTATACATAAATCAAGAATAATTTTGAATCATGATTCTGAATCTATAAACTAAACATCCAGTAAATTGTTAATGTTGTAGTTAAATTGGGCGCAGAAAGATGGGGACGCAGGTGTTGCATACTTCTATGTAATCAAACTCCGCACTAAGATAATAAGTTTATTTTCGAAAGTTTAGGTTCAGTTATTATTTGAGGTGGTGATGATGTGTATTACAATCATACATGTCTTAGAAATTAACACTTAGGTTAAAAATAAATAAATATATATATATATGCATGATTTTTGTCTTGAAAAAATCTTTCCGATTTTATTTGAATATATAAAAGTATATTATATTCTATTTATTTTAGTCTTGACGTTTTGTTCAAAAAGTGTGGGAGGAATGAAATTCAAGCAATATGAAAATACATCTAAACTCCAAAATAAAGCTGTTTTTTTTTAAGTGCTCTGCTGTGCATAATATTTTTGAAGACAACAAAAATTGTCTTTTGTTGCATTAATTTGTTCATAATTTTTTTTTGTTTATAAAAATTAACTATATCTCTATGTGAATTAAATAATAAAAATATTTATTAAGTCAAATGGATTAAAAAATGACCATAAAAACATATAATTATATCTCTATGCTATCTTAAATTTTACGGTATTTATTTTAAAGCTATATAATAAAAATCTTATCTTGATTTTATTTTGATCATCAATTCACTTAAAAAGTTAATCAAAAATTTTAAAAACATTAAATCTTAAAATAAATACGTCAACCTAATATGAAAATCACTATAACCCCTCTTTGTGTGGGAAAATGTGACAAAAACGTGGACCACCAAAATCACGACACGTGGCGACATACGCTCCCGGCCAGATGCATAACCCTCGACGCTTCGATATCTCAAAATCAGCCGACGAGCCCAAAGCCAATGTCCAAACCGAAGCGATGACCCCATGTGGCGTCGACGGAACCGAAAGGTCCAAATTAAGGCGCTAAGGTTCCTCTACTGCAGAAAGGGCGCTCAAAGAGGACAAAAGAGGCTCAGGCGGTGCTGGCGACGAGAGGATCTTCCCGTCGAGGCATGGTTGGTTGCGTGCAAAAGAAGAAGACTGCAGACAACATTAATGACAAGATTACGAACCGCCATAGGGGACACAAAAGCATTACGGAGACTCACAGAGCCGTAATCGAAGACTAATCAGAAGAGTGAACAGTGCTGATTAGTGGGCTACTGGGCCTAAAAAGGAGAAGCACTCAAGTGCCTAAGCCTACGGAGGAAAAACCCCTTGTGAAGGCAATATTCGGCTATATAAGGAGAACCACCCCCAATTGAGAGGGGATCGGTGAATTAGAGGAAAAAGAATCCACAAGTACAAATTCTGTGAATTGTAAACTCTCTCAAAGAAATACAAATAACAGTGGATGTAGCTCTGATTTTATAGAGTGAACCACTATAAAATTTCTCTTGTGTTTTTACATTCAGTAAAAGAAAACACTAATTCCACATAGAAACTCAATAACCGGCCGGTAAACCAAAGGGTGCCTAGAGGTATCCTGGCTGGTTTATTGTTGGCGAAATTCTACCGTCAACAATTGGCGACTCCACTGGGGACCGGAAGCGTTAGGCCCCCAAGAATATAAGCTGCAAACGACCATCCACTTAGAGGATAGCAGGATGGAAGGAGATTTACGTCCAGACGGAAATGGAGTTCCCCCCCCCGACGCACCACAACCGGACCCGAGACAGATGCAAGCTCAGATAACTGCCCTAACCGACCTGGTGCGTGGGCTAGTGACCGTGGTGGAGCGACTGGACGGAAGGAACTCCATGCCGCCGTTAGAAGATGCCCCGAGACCACAAGGACCCGCCGTAATGGAAAATCCAAATCACGGTGAACATCCACACGTCCACGAAGGGACCGGGGAGAGCGAGCACCGCCAGGGCCTTCCCAGGCCTCGGCCCACCCACTCTTCGGGCAGCCGGTTGAGAGCTGCTGGGATCCGAGCCATCGAGGAGCTACTCCAAAATCCGGAAGGAAACCTGCCGGGAGACTCGGGATCAGTACAGGCGGGCGGCCAGGCTAGGGGTGGACCCATCGCTCAAAGGCCGGAAGCACCGGGAGCTGCTGGTTCGGCCGTCTCGACGGAAGAAGTGCGGACCATCATGGAACGCATGGCCAACCTGGAAAGGAGGCTGACCGGGGATGTCGCGGGACTGAAAAAGAACATCGGGCGGGTGGCCGAGGTGGTGAACGTCGACATTACGCCCAGCCGCACTCACGACCACCCGTTCACTGCGGAGATCATGGCACTCCCCCTCCCCGATAAATATAGGTCGCCGTCGATCCCACCCTATGACGGACGAGGAGATCCCGACGACCACTTGGAGATGTACACGGGATACATGCTCTTGCACGGCTATGCCGAGGAGATCATGTGCCGAGCCTTCCGGAACCACCTGACCGACTCTGCCCGACGATGGTTCCGGACACTGAAACCGAACTCTATCTCCAGCTGGGATGAGTTGAAGGAGGAGTTTTCTCTCCAATTCATCGGGGTTAAGAAGTACGTGCCCCCAAAACAAAACCTGACAACAATATACCAGAAGTCAAACGAGACGCTGAGGGATTGGCTTGCCAGGTACGGAGAGGCCGTAGCCGCGACGATGGATATTACCGACAGGGAAGCCCTGATGGGGGCCTTGTCGAGCATAAAGAAGACAGCTCCCTTCAAAAGGGAGCTGAACCGAAAACCCCCGTCCAGCTACAAAGAGTTCCTTGCACGGGCGCAAGGATACATCAACGCAGAAGAGGCAGACGCTAATGACCCCGATCACAGATCCAACAAGGGTAAGGGGATCGAGCAAGGGTCGGCGCCACCAAGGCAAGACAGGAGGAAACGTCGAGGGGAAGGAAGCGGCGACAAGCCACCAGCCTCGACACAAAGAACACCGGAGGCCAAGAAGCCGAGACAGGAGGATCCCCGCAGGCCTCGGCTGTTCCAAAAATACGACACCTACCATGAACTAACGGTAGTCGTCGAGGAAATATTCAACCAGATAGGCCGCGGAAACATGCTACGCCGGCCTGAGCCAATGAAGTCAGACCCTACTCGAAGGAACCAAAGGAAATTCTGCAGGTTCCACGGCGAGGTTGGCCACCACACCAATGACTGCGCCGACCTCAAGGATGAAGTCGAAAGAATAATCCGCGAGGGAAGGCTGCAGGACTTCAGGGCTGACCGAAGGCCTCATAACGACGGCCATGGCGGGCACAATGACGGTCGACGCCGAGAGGAAAACCACCAACCAGAAGATCGGGAGCCTGTCGGCGTCATTCGAACAGTCCTCGGCGGCCCTTACATAGGAGGAGATACTCGGAGGTCGCAAAAGGACTACGCCCACGAGGCCAAAGGGGTCTACCAAGAGCGATTTTGGAACGTCTCCGCCGCCAAAGCCCCGAGGCACAGCCACACTGATGTGGCCTTCAACGAGGATGACGCCAGCGGAGTTCACTTCCCCCACAACGACGCACTGGTAGTGGAAGCCGTGATCGGAAACCACACCGTGTGCCGGATTTTGGTAGACAACGGGAGCTCGGTGGACCTCTTATATTCCGACTGCTTAGACAAAATGGGAATTCCTAAGGAGCAGTTGGAGCGAACTACCAGGCCACTATACGGGTTCACCGGGGACTCCGTCATCCCTCAAGGAACTATCTGGCTACCGATAACCACCGGAGAAAAGCCCCGGCAAGCAACAACAATGGCCAACTTCGTGGTAATCAAAGGAGGCTCCCAATACAACGCGGTCATCGGGAGACCAACCCTCCAGGCCTTGAGGGCGGTAACTTCCATTTACCACCAAAAGATTAAATTCCCCACCCCGAATGGCGTAGGGGAAATTAAGAGCAATCAATATGAGGCCAGGGTTGCGTACTCCGATGCCCTGCGAGGGTATGACCAGCCGGAAAGACAAGAAATGAGAATGGTTCAACAAGGCCTCATCGAAGACATAGACCCCAGAGTTCAAGAGGAGGTTACTTGGTCCCAGCCCATCGAGCAGTTAGAAGAAATTAAGATTGACCACAATGGGGGCATCAAAATACTGAAGATAGGTTCGGACTTGACTCCATCCCTCAAAAGCGAGGTTGAGAGATTCCTCAAGCAGAACATGGATGTCTTCGCTTGGAACCATTCCGACATGGAAGGGATCGACGCCGAGATAATATGCCACTCCTTAAACGTCGACCCCACATATCCTCCCAAACGCCAAAGACGCCGACCGATGAACCCGGAGAGATATGAAGCGCTGAGGGAAGAGGTCGACAAGCTGATTAACAATGGCTTCATCAGAGAGGCACACTACCCACGATGGATATCAAACCCAGTCCTGGTAGTCAAGCCCAACGGGAGCTGGAGAACTTGCGTCGACTTCAGCGACCTCAACAAAGCATGCCCCAAGGACGGCTTCCCACTTCCTCGGGTAGACCAAATGGTCGACGCCACGGCGGGACATGAGATGCTAAGCTTTATGGACGCTTATTCCGGGTACAATCAGATCCCCATGAATCCAGCCGACGAAGAGCACACATTTTTCATAACCGATAGGGGCCTTTACTGCTACAAAGTCATGCCCTTCGGCCTAAAAAATGCAGGGGCAACCTACCAAAGGTTAGTAAACAAGATGTTCGCTCAACAGATCGGCAAAACAATGAAGGTCTATGTCGACGACATGCTCGTGAAAAGCGCCAAGGCTAGCCATCACGTCGACCATCTGGGAGAGATGTTCGGTATATTGAGAAAATACCACATGAAGCTCAATCCCCAGAAATGTGCCTTCAGAGTTGGATCGGGAAAATTCCTCGGCTTCATGGTCAGCAGCCGAGGAATCGAGGCCAACCCAGAGAAGATCAAAGCCTTGTAGGATATGCGGTCACCAACCAAACCAAAAGAAGTACAGAGGTTGACAGGTTGCGTCGCCGCCCTGAATAGATTTATATCAAAGGCTACGGACAAATGTGTCCCTTTCTTCGACGCGCTAAAAGGAAATAAGCACTTTGAATGGATGCCACAGTGCGAGGAAGCCTTTCAAAGTCTGAAAGAACATTTGGGCAAGCCCCCAATCTTGTCCAAACCAAATGCCGACGAGGAACTTAGCCTATATCTCTCTGTATCTCAGCACGCCGTGAGCTCTGTACTTATAAGGGAAGAGGGGAAAGTGCAATTACCAATCTACTATGTGAGCAAACGGCTTCTCGACGCCGAGTCAAGATACAGCGAAATGGAGCGTCTACCTCTCGCCTTGATGATCGCCTCGAGGAAACTCCGGCACTACTTCCAATCCCACATAATACGAGTCCTCACAAATCACCCGCTGAGATAAGCCTTACAAAAACCTGAGACCTCCGGACGACTTCTCAAGTGGTCAGTAGAGCTAAGCCAGTTCGACATAAAGTACATGCCAAGAACCGCCATTAAAGGTCAAGCTCTCGCCGACTTCCTAGCTGAGTTTTCTCACAGACCAGCTTCCACCTCATCTGAAGAAGCCAATAATACAACATGGAAGCTTTATGTAGATGGGGCGTCCAGCGAAAATGGATCAGGGGCTGGCATTCTATTGATCAGTCCCGAAGGCCACAAAATTACCTCGGCGGTACGGTTTAAATTCAAGGCTTCAAACAACGAAGCAGAATACGAAGCCTTGATTGCCGGACTACGCTTGGCAAAACACTTGAAAGTCGAAAGGATCAGCATCTACAGTGACTCCCAGTTAGTCGTCGCCCAGGTCAAGGAAGAATACCAAGCACGCGGCGAGAAGATGGGGGCCTATCTCAGGAAGACGAAGGAGGAGCTCGTCAAATACAAAAAATACGAGATATTCCAGATCCCACGGGCCGAGAACGCAAACGCTGACGCACTAGCAAAACTAGCGACGTCGAGAGATGCTGACACACTAGGCGTCGTGCCCATCGAAGAGTTAGAGCGACCCACCATTGAAGAACTTGCGCAGACGCTCAATGTCCAAGAAGGAGAAAATTGGATGACTCCCCCTCATTCAATACCTAATGGACGCACAGCTGCCGAATGATAAAGTTGAGGCCCGACGAATCAGGTATAGAGCCGCCAGGTATTTATTATACGATGGCTTGCTCTACCGACGAGGCTATTCAACACCCTTACAACGGTGCTTGGACGACGACGAAGCCCAGAAGGTCCTCCAGGAAATACACGAAGAGGTCTGTGGCAATCATACCGGGGGACAATCTTTAGCGCTAAAGGTCTTGAGGCAGGGATACTACTGGCCCACGCTAAAAAAGGACGCATTTCAATATGCCAGGCGATGCGATAAATGCCAGAGGCACGCCACAATTCCACGAGCACCCCCGGAGAAACTGACCTCCATTCTCAGTCCGTGGCCCTTCGCCAAATGGGGGATCGACCTAATCAGACCATTGCACCTCGCACCTGGGGGGTTGAGGTTCGCAATTGTAGCGGTAGACTATTACACAAAGTGGGCAGAGGCCAAGGCCTTAACTACAACCACCGAAGCAGCCTGCACTAAATTCCTATGGGACCATATTGTGTGCAGGTTTGGGGTTCCCCACTCGATAGTCTCCGACAACGGAAAGCAGTTTGACAACGCTGCAACGCGCAAATTCTGCGAAGGTTTGGGCATCCGGAAGGACTTCTCGGCGCCAATTCATCCACAGTCAAATGGATAGGTCAAAGCAGTCAACAAAATACTTAAATATACGCTCAAGAAAAGACTCGATGACCTGAAAGGAAGATGGGCTGAGGAGCTTCCCAAAGTCTTGTGGGCATATCGAACAACCAGCCGAACTACAACAGGAGAAACCCCTTTCTCCATGGCGTATGGCGTTGAGGCTGTACTTCCTATAGAAATCGAGACGCCGACCCTAAGAACCGTTGTTCACAACGACGAGGATAACGCAGAGGGTTTAAGCGGAGAACTCGACTTGCTGGAGGAAAAACGAATCAACTCCCAATTATGTCTCGCCGCTTATCAACAACGAACGGCGCGATACTATAACAAAAAGGTTCGGCAAAGAAGGTTCACCCCGGGAGACCTAGTATTAAAAAGGGTAACGCAAAGCACAAAACCTAAGAATACTGGTCCCCTAGGCCCAACTTGGGAAGGACCCTACCGCATAAGAGAAGCGCTGCGACCCGGCACATACGTCTTGGAAAGCCTCGACGGCAGAAAGGTTCAACACCCGTGGAACGCCGAGCAGCTAAAAATATACTACCAATAGCGTATGAAGTTGTTTACACATTTTATGTTTGTACATTCTTTACAAATAAAATAAATTGGTGTGTTTTGCAGCATGATGTGTTTTATAGCATGAGATAGATTGGTCCCCTAATAACGTGTTTGCTTGAAAAGAAAAACCCAAGGGTGTATTTAACCAACACGGGGGAAAATGAAGACACCACGCTTAATGAAATTCCAAGGAATTTCCTAAGACGACGACCCTAAGGGGTTACATCGACGTCAGAATCCTCCAAGGAGGAAAGACGCAACACTTAGTGAAATTCCAAGGAATTTCCTAAGACGACGACCCCAAGGGGTGACATCGACGTCAGAATCCTTCAAGGAGGAAGGACGCAACACTTAATGAAATTCCAAGGAATTTCCTAAGACGACGACCGGGGTTACATCGACGTCAGAATCCTCCAAGGAGGAAAGACGCAACACTTAGTGAAATTCCAAGGAATTTCCTAAGACGACGACCCCAAGGGGTGACATCGACGTCAGAATCCTCCAAGGAGGAAAAGATTCAACACTTAGCGAAATTCCAAGGAATTTCCTAAGACGACGACCCTATAGAATGAGCTCGACGTCAGATCCTCCAAAGAGGAAAGACAAAACTCAACAAATTCTGAAGAATTTTCTAAAGAAACGAGAAGAAAATAAAGGACGATCAACAATCAAGGTATGAAATAAAAAACCATTGCCATTATAAAAAATATATAATGTTGAAATACAGATAATAAAATTGTCTGAAAAGAAAATTAATTACAAAAAGAAAGAAAGGAGGATCAATAACGGCGAGAAACAGCCCCTCAAGCCTCGTCGCCACCTTCATCGCCACCGGCTGCTGGCTCATCATCACCTTCCGCGGGAGGAAGCATCTCTTCGTCGACGGCCGGAGTAGAGGAGTTGTAGAGAAAGCTCAAATCCCACTCAGGACGCTCTTTCTTAATCAAATCAACAATTTGATCACCCGCCGACATGAAGTCCTTATTGCGGATGTCGAGAAACTCCTGAGAGACCTTGAACTCCTCAAGCATCTCCGCCCGTCGAGCATTAAAAGCAGCTTCAGCCGCAACTTCAGCGTCAAGCTTCCCGTCGGCCTTACCCTCGCGGTAGCGGTTCTCGACGTCAACAAGAGCCGCGGCCAGGTTCTTCTTAGACGAGTCCAGTTGCCGAGTGAGGTCTTCGGTCTTGACCTTTAGCCTGGCACACTCACCTTCCAGACTTAGCAACTGGGCCGCTGCTAAATTCCTCTCGTCACAGGCCTCGTCCCTCTTCTTATTAGCATCGTCGATAAGGGACCTCAACTCGGCCTCCAACCCGTTCATCGCCTCCTGGCGCTCCTCGACCTTAACAAGGTCAAGAAGGTTGAGGAGAGAGAGAACCAGGCTCTGGAAAAAATCACAAAGAGTTAGGATAGAACGCCAAAATATCTACTTTCAGAAAAAATGTGTGTATATTTACATGGATCTGGAAGGAGATCTGCTTCCTCTGCCGGTCGACCATGGAAGATTGGGAGGCAGCAACCCAGTGTGGCTCCAGGTAGGACTCATACAGCGCCTGGAAGACGAGGGAGAAGCGGGGAGGAAGTTTAAGCATCGCCTCGACCTCGGCGTCAGAAAGGTCCGAGACCTGGAAGTTCCCATCCAGGACCTTCCCCCCGGGAATCATTATACGTTCCCTTGGGCCCGGGGTGATGGGAACATCTGGGATAGGTACCGCCGGCGTCCATCCTTTCCCAGTCGATGCAGCAACGTCCACCGAGGCTTCGGTGCGTTGCCTCTTCCTGCTCTTGCCTTTCTTCCCCTTTGAAGCGGGGCGGGACGAGCTGGCCGCCTCCTTCCCCTTAGCCAAGGATTGATGGCTCGGCGGGGGCTGCGCGGCGGGTGGCGCCTGTTCTCTCAGCGCCTGTTCCCCCGATGACTGTTCCCTCGGCGCCTGCCGAGGGCTTGGCATCGGTCGCGGGGCCCCGGGGAGTTGGATCCTCAAAGACGACATCTCTGACGACGAGAAGAAGAAGATATTACGTAAAAAAAAAAAAAAAAAAATGAGAAGGGAGGCGTCGAAAGAAGGAGTTACCTTCGTCGTTCAGATAAAAATATTCGCGGATGGCGTCTAAATCAGAGGGGTCGGGGAGATCGAGGATCAAGCCGGATGCTCGGAGGTTCTCCTCGGTAAGGAGGTTTCCAATATGGCGAGCCTCAGAAGGAAGGGAGAAAGCTTCCTCGACCCTCTCTAAGCTATTTGCCAAGAACTTCGGCCGGTCGTGGTTAACTGCACAATGGAAGGCGCGTCGTCAGTACAAAAGAGAAAAGAAGGACAAGTCACCTAAAAACGCAAACTACAGACTTACTCCTCTCCCCAAACGACGACTGAATCAGCCTTCGGCGAGGACGACGGTCATTGGGGTGAAAGTTGAATGGCCCCCGAATCATGAAGAACATGGGCTTCCACCCATGAGACGACGAGGGGATGCCAAAAATGAGCTTCCCGAGTCGCGGCTGGGCCCTCCCATGACCGCTCAAGAAATACCATCCGTCGCACTTGGCGACATGGCATAACTTGTACATAAAACAGAACTCCTCCAATGGGAGTTCCATATCGAACTTCTGGTGCCACAGGACCCAGGTCCCCGCGAAGCAGTACCAGAAGTTCGGCGCCAGCTGAGCAAGAGAGATGCCATAGAAATGGCAGTACTCCTTAACGAAGGGATGAATCGGAAGAGTCATCCCCGCCGTTACCGCCCTCGTGTAAACTGGAAGGTAACCAGTCGGCGGCATGCTGGTCCTGAAATGTTTATCCGGGAGAAGGTACTCGAACCACCTCCCGTCGATACTTCCTTCCTTCACAGCCCGGATAATGTCCTTATTCCGGACCCTCAACGGTACGTCGTCGGCTGTGAAGGAAGGTCTATCCGGGTCACCACTCATAGCGGCCAAAGGGGCGTTTACCGCCGCAGCCTCCACCCCGCTAACACTGGCCCCGGTAAAAGGGATCTGCTCGATCCTTCGGTCCACTAGCTCCTCAAATCTGGCGAACTCGTTCCTAAAATCGTCGATCGGCTCGAATCTTCCCTCGACGTCTTCAATATAACTAGGGTAAGAGCCGACACTAGACGACGAGGAGCTTCCTGAAATCTCCACCACTGAAGGAGGGTCAGAGCGAACAACAGAAGAAGAATCCTCTCGACTGCTAGAGTTTTGAGTCATTGTTCTGACAAATAAAGGACAAAAAGCTAAGTTAAAACCCTAACGTCGAGAGGAATAAACGACGACTGCTCTAAATGTCGATCATTTATGGCATAAATGGAGACGACGAGTGTTCATGGGAACCACGGGTTCCCAGAACCCAGAAACTAAAGGCAAAATCCAACAAACAGACCACTACGCGTACGTAAAAACCAGGTTATCCAGTGCGACAGAAAGGTAAGTTTTCCTAAACTAAACAATATTCCCATTTTCGGTATACATACATTCTCACATTCCAGATATGCAAAGAAAAATCCTGCGAGTAAAAGCCGAACGAACGAAGGTCTCGAGAACTCACCGGAGAATGGAACGGAGATGGATTTGTGACGAAGTACACCGAGAAGGATGGGAAGAGCAACGTCGGAAGTCCGGCAAGAGAAGCTCTGATGTAGTGCAGGGATTTCAACGGAAGAACAACGAGAGTTTCGAGTTCGAGGTTTTGAAAGTTCTAAAAATGGTTCCCGGATTTTCAAGGGGATATTTATAGGCAAAATCTATCCTCGATCCCCAACCGTTGGATGAAGATTTCAAAATCCCACGGTCAGGGATTTCCGCGCAGATCTAGCAGTCAAAAATTGGGCGGGAAATCGAAAGGACGCAGATCTAACGGTCAAGGGTCGACCTCTCGAAGAACGGACGCCATCATTAAAGTCAGAATAATCGACGCGACGGTTGCGTTCCCGAACCTGCCGAGCACTCATTACGAAAAGATGTTCGGGGACGGTTTCTCACACCCGAAGCACAGAAGGAGAGAACCGAGCCTAGAGGTCGAGGCCACCAAAAGAGGAACCCTCGACCTGGGGGGTAGCTGTTGTGTGGGAAAATGTGACAAAAACGTGGACCACCAAAATCACGACACGTGGCGACATACGCTCCCGGCCAGATGCATAACCCTCGACGCTTCGATATCTCAAAATCAGCCGACGAGCCCAAAGCCAATGTCCAAACCGAAGCGATGACCCCATGTGGCGTCGACGGAACCGAAAGGTCCAAATTAAGGCGCTAAGGTTCCTCGACTGCAGAAAGGGCGCTCAAAGAGGACAAAAGAGGCTCAGGCGGTGCTGGCGACGAGAGGATCTTCCCGTCGAGGCATGGTTGGTTGCGTGCAAAAGAAGAAGACTGCAGACAGCATTAATGACAAGATTACGAACCGCCATAGGGGACACAAAAGCATTACGGAGACTCACAGAGCCGTAATCGAAGACTAATCAGAAGAGTGAACAGTACTGATTAGTGGGCTACTGGGCTATCACTGGGCCTAAAAAGGAGAAGCACTTGAGTGCCTAAGCCTACGGAGGAAAACCCCTTGTGAAGGCAATATTCGGCTATATAAGGAGAACCACCCCCAATTGAGAGGGGATCGGAAAATTAGAGGAAAAAGAATCTACACACACAAATTCTGTAAATTGTAAACTCTCTCAAAGAAATACAAATCACAGTGGATGTAGCTCTAATTTTATAGAGTGAACCACTATAAAATTTCTCTTGTGTTTTTACATTCAGTAAAAGAAAGCACTAATTCCACATAGAAACTCAATAACCGGCCGGTAAACCAAAGGGTAACTAGAGGTATCCTGGCTGGTTTATTGTTTGGTGAAATTCTACCGTCAACACCCTCTAATAAATTAAATCCTCATAATATGATTACATTATTATCCCAATAAAATTAAACTTGAAACATAATTATAATTGAAGTAACACAACAAAATAATTCAAACAGCAAAATTATAAAACACTACAAAAATAAAAGTAGAATTTTAGTATAAACACCGGTAACAGATTTCATTTATTTTATCGTTTTAAATTTTTAATTTTGAAGTAGAAAGAGATTATACGTGGCGTTGTGGATTGGCTAGAGCATGTGATGCGTGGGACCAACTGCTAGTGTCGCGACGGGAGTAGTTGAAGTGCTGGCGCGCGGGACCCAGGCGCTGACGCGAGGACAGGCTGAAGGGAAGGGCACTCCACGTGGCGATTGGCAGTTGGTTGGAACAAGTGTGCACTGACGCGGTGGGGGACACTGGGACACGTGGTTGAGCGGAGCGAAGGGAGAGATGCGCAGCTGACTCGATAGGGCCCGCGCCCTGACGCCACTCACTTCCTGTAGGGGTTGTGTAGCACGCGTCTTATACTCCATAATTTTAAATACTATTAAGATAAAAATAAAAAATTAAAATCAAACACACTCATGAAATTAACAATTCAAAGAAAACCAACACGGAACTAAATAAATTAAAATTAATGAAAAATGCATAGAAATAAATTAAGATCTCAAGAATTAAGTTGGTTTTTCACACAAAATTAGCAGTAAAATAACTCTTATTTACAGAGTGATCATCTTTAAAAAATCTTTCATATTTTATTTTAATATATATATATATATATATTCAAGGGGTATAAGAAAGTATATATTTGTCTTGAATAAGGGTGTAAAAAATTACTCTGAACCTGAATAACTAGATCTACCCGACCTTACACTACCCTGAAATTATTTGGTTTTCTTTTCCTTTTTTTTTTATTTCCAATTTTCTCAACTCTCAATGTGTGGCTAGGGTTGCGGGCCGGAGTCTATTTAACCTGTTTACCCCCAACACGGTCGCATGAATTTTTTCCTGCTATGTAAAAAAACCCTACAACTCAAGACTTCTTCTTTTTTTCTCTCAATCATTTGTCGTCGCTCACCTTAAGTCTATGCGCCTGAGACTGATTCGTTCTCATAAATTTCTCACTTCTTCTTCTCAGTTCTTCCCCAAGTCTCTGGCGTTCCTCTTCTTCTTCTCCGACTCTCTCTCGTCATTTTGAACAATCATGTACCATCAGCCTCGTCCCTGATTCCGCCAAGGTTGTCTGCCGACACGGTCTCATAAATTTCTCACTTGGAAAGTGTTTGACCGGTTCGGTAGTTATATAATTCTTTATAAATTGTGTATATTTACATATAAAATCATATATATTTTATGTTATGTGTTCACTAATTATTATAAAAAATACATATTTTAAGGATTAATATATTATTATTTCTTATAACTTAATATACACAATTTTACATATAAATATATATAATTTATATATAAATATACACGATTTATATATAAATATATACTGTCATTGAGAGATCTTACCTATGTATATATATATATATATATATATATATATACATGTGTAATCGTTGATTTTGAGAGAAAATTAAATAAAAAATCTAAATAGTATATAAAAAATATGAACAATTTTATGGTAGGGGCGCTTTTTCCCCACCCGGATTGATGAAATAATGAAGACCGTTGAATTAAACATCTATGGTCCAAAATACTTTGTTCTATAAAAATAATTCTGTTTAGATCACTTATTTAAATTTTTAATTTAAATTAAAATATAATTTTATGTAAAATTTTTTTATTATAATAAAAAAAATAAATGTAATTATTTTTTAAAATTTTTTATTATAAAGAAACTCAAATTTTTACCTCCCGGCATCGCAAGCCAGTTTCACCCCACGGCATCCTGCACCCCGCACACCCAACCTTTCCCCTCTCTCCGATAGAAGCCCTTTCTTCCAACGGCGCCTGCAAGACGGCGTCATCTCGCCTATCCTCTGACTGCAGTCCTTCCCCACGACGGCGGCGGCATAATGGACTCCGTCACGGACTTCGTCAAGAGGTCCACTGATTAATGGGGAGGAAGAGCATGTGATTTATGTCGGTTGGTTTGATTTTCCGTTGATTGTGGCTACGGGTTTCCACTTCTTCATCATCTTGTTGCTCGTTCATCAAAGAGACTAAATTCGCTGAAGATCTCGGATTGCATGCGTTTAAGAATACTCAGACAAACAGGTTTCTCTCTAGCCTTTGGGTTTTTTTCTTTTTTATTCTGAAAAGGGGAATCTAGTTTATACTTTATGGTTATTACTAATATGATTAGTGTTATCGTTATCGTTAATATTACCATATCTCATTCACTTTTTTCTCTCTTGATTCCAAAATTACCCAGTTTAGGGACTTGGATTTGCTTGTTTCGAAATCAACCAGTTTAGGAATTTTGATAATTTGAAGGTTGGTTTCTGGATTGTCTAAATTCTTTGGAATTGTTGATTGCAAGGAAAATTTGATAATTTGAAGATTTCTGAGTTGTCTTATGGCCTGTTTAGTGAGTTGTCTCGTCGCCCGTTTAGTTAGCTGATTTTAGTTTTTAATTTGAGTTGAGATTTGTATTTACGTGAGTTTTTTATTATAGAAAAATTAAAATTTTAAACTTAAATGGTGAAATGAACGGGGCATTCATAAAATTTGATAATTTGATAATTGTTGCGTGAATTGTTGGTTTCTGGGTTGTTGAGATTATGAGGAGTTTTGGATTGCGAGGAAAATTCATGATTTTAAGGTTGGTTTTTACTTTCTGGGCGTACTAATGTTCATTCTCAAAAAAAAAAAAAAAAAAAACCCATTTTCTGCCCTTTTTTTTTTTTGCAGGGCAACTTTAGTAATATATGGTTTTTCCAGGACATAGTACTTTTTCTGCATTGCTCAACGCTGTTTCCTTACGTTTTACAACTAAAAGAATTTCTCTCCCTTTTTTTTGTGGGTTTTTGCAGGAACTTGAATTTTTCAAATTGGTTATACTGAAGAACATATAAGTTGACTTTGTTGTGATAGTCCTTGTTCTCTAGACCATGTTCAAGGTTCCGGATCATCAGGTTGCTGGCCACCGAGCCTCTGAAGGAGTGCTTGGTCCTCTCATAGACGATTCAGGGCGGTTCTACAAGCCTCTTCAAAGTGATGAACGGGGGTCAAACGAGGTGGCATTCTATACTCGGTTCTCTTCCAATAAAGAAATTCCAAATCACATACGTAAATTTTTTTCAGTCTATTTTGGCACTCAACTTATAGAGGCATCAGATGGATCGGGTCTCCTCCCCCATCTTGTGTTGGAAGATATCATATCAACTCGTACCAATTCGTCTATAATGGACATTAAAATTGGTTCTAGAACATGGTACCCCCAAGCTTCTGAAGATTATATCACGAAGTGTCTTATGAAAGACAGACAATCAACAAGCTTGCCATTGGGGTTTAGAATATCTGGACTCCAGATTTATGGGAGTGAACAATCCGGGTATTGGAAGCCTGACAAGAAGCGTGTTGTGGGGTTTACTGCAGAGGATGTTAGGCTAGTTCTCAGGAAGTTTGTTTCTTCTAATTCATCTGATGATTTTGGTACGGAACCAGATTGTGCTTTTGCAGCTGCTGTTTATGGTGGTTCTACTGGGATCTTGGCACAATTGTTGAAGCTTAAAGCATGGTTTGAAGATCAAACCATATACCATTTCTATTCTTGTTCGGTCTTAATGGTATATGAAAAGGAGCCAATTCTAAATGGGAAAAGTTCATCTGCTGCAGTTAAATTGGTTGACTTTGCGCATGTTTTGGATGGCCAAGGTGTTATTGATCATAACTTCTTGGGTGGGCTCTGCTCTTTGATAAAGTTTATTTCCGAGATTTTGAAGGATCAACCTCATGATTCAACCAAGGACAATTCTGGGTCAGAGATTGCTTGTGCAAATGACTGCAACAAAATATAACCACTCGAGTGTTCGGATCTAACCACTCGAGTATTCTGGTGTCTAACTTCTGTTTAGAGTTGAAACTTCACGAGGTTAATTCTCAGAATTTGAGAGGGTGCTTTAAGACATTTCATTTTCATACTAGGCGAATTGGTGACCACCTGTTGGCATAAGTGATATAATTCTTACATTGTTTCTCAATTGTTAAGATCTAAAAATTGATGTTATTGCAAGAATAATGATGCATTTAGAACGTGTTGTCAGGCCCGTAAACTGTTCATCTTTTGTTAAGATATCGGCCGATTTTTGCTTTACATTGTATGTTGAAGATTTATGTTTGCATCTGTCGTGCTCTTTTTAAGCTCAGTGGTCTGTGATGATGTTGGCTTAGTCCTCGTTTTGTTCGCTCCTGGTGTTGTTTCATAGGCCTCGGTGGCTCTCGTTTATTTTTGTTTGCTTGCTTATAAAGAGAAAACAAAGAAGCTGCTATTGAAAACTTCTCATTTCTGGATAAATGGAAGGAGATACATATGCGTACGTGCGTATGCACATATATGGACGCACGCTTTTTTCTTTTGCTGGCTGAATGAATCCTGTCATATGCTGCTGGACCTTTCGAATGAGTAAGGAAAAGCTGTAGGTTCCTTTGGATAAAGGTTATACCTTAAATAATTGGGCGATTTGTCTGTCAATGAGTATTTGCTTTGAATTAGGCATTTTGTTGATATGCTTGCTTTAGTCGGTCATGGTATCTCTACTAAGGATCACATAGATGCAATATTCAATGGCCTACCACCTGAATATGATATTTTAGAAATTAGTGTAAATTCTAACTTTACTGACTACTCTGTTGAAGAAGTCGAGTCTCTCATTTTGGCTCAAGAAGTCCGAATTGAGAGAGCTGTCAAGCAGAGTGATGGTTTTCAGCCCTCCTTCAGGGCCTTCTCTGGCCAATCTTGCCATGGCCAGTGGTCAACCAAACAAGAACTCATGTTTCAACAATACCAATTTTGGTCAATTTCCTACTTTCTCCGGGCAACCCTCTGGTGGTTCTCTCCCTAGGCCTGGACAGTTCTCTAATAATCACTTCAACAAGAGCAGAGGTCGATTTAATCATGGAAGAGGGCAGTCATGGAACAACAACAAGATACAATGCCAACTCTGTGGCAAACAGGGCCATATGGTTCTACAATGCTATTATAGGTTTGACAGGTCTTTCACAGGACCCTCTCAATTCAAACACGCTGTCCAGGGCAATCTAGCTCAGTGTTCGAATCCAAATTCAGCTGCTGATGCTCAAATGGGTGCTTTACTTGCAACTCCTGAAGCAGTACTTGACTCAGCCTGGTACACAGATGAATCTGCAGACATGGAGTGGTTCCCTGACTCCGGTGCTACCAATCATCTGACGGCAAATCAGTCAAATCTCATGAGCAGCTCTGAGTTCTATGGTCCGGATCAAGTGCATATGGGAAATGGTAAGGGATTGGCTATTAAACATATTGGTTCTTCCACTTTCTCTAGTCCTTTTGTTTCATCTAAATCTCTTACTCTCAAACACTTGTTACATGTTCCTGAAATTCGTAAAAACCTCTTAAGTGTCTCCAAGTTTGCAGCTGACAACAATGTATTTTTTGAATTCCATCCTAACTCTTGTTTTGTCAAGGACCTTATTTCCAAGGTGGTGCTACTGGAGGGGCGTCTTAAAGATGGCCTCTACGTGTTTGACAACTCTCAGATCAAACTCAAGTCCACCATTCCAGTAAACTCTTCTCAGTATCACACTTCATTTCATGATTACACCAAGCTGTCAAGTTCTTTGAATTCTAATGTCAAAGCTTACACTAGTACTGTTGTTAAGTCATCATCTTTTGAATTGTGGCATAATAGATTAGGACACCCTGCAGATAAAGTTGTGAAACTGGTGTTAAACAGTTGTAATCTCTCTGACATAAATAAAACATCAACTGTTCCGGTTTGTAAATCTTGCTGTTTTGAAAAAATTCACAAGTTGCCATTTTCTCTCTCAAATTCAGTTTATACTAGTCCTTTACAGCTTGTGTACTCTGATTTGTGGGGTCCTTCTCCTGTGTTATCATCCAGCGGATATAGGTACTACATTCACTTTATTGATGCTTACTCTCGTTTTACATGGTTATATCTTCTAAGAACTAAGAGTGAAGCCTTACAAGCCTTTGTCAATTTCAAAGCACTAGTGGAAAAACAAATTGGCTTACCTATTAAATGTGTCCAAACTGACTGGGGAAGAGAGTTTAGACCTTTTACAGAACTTTTGGTTCAACAGGGTGTAGAGCATAGGCATCCCTGCCCACATACTCATGAACAAAATGGGGTGGCTGAGCGTAAACATAGACATGTTGTTGAAACCGGTTTGACACTTCTTGCTCAAGCTTCTATGCCTTTCAAATATTGGGATGAAGCCTTTCGAACTTCTGTCTTTCTTATAAACAGGTTGCCAACACCAAAACTCCACAACAAAACACCTCTAGAAACTCTATTTCATATCAAGCCTGTTTACTCCTAACTGAGAGTGTTTGGTTGCACATGCTATCCAAACATAAGACCTTATAACAAAAAGAAACTTCAATTTAGGTCAATACCATGTACTTTTCTAGGATATAGCATCAAACATAAGGGCTACAAGTGTTTAGATCCATCTGGAAGGATATACATTTCTCGGGTATCATCTTTGATGAAAATTCCTTTCCTTTCTTCAAAACAACACCTCAAGTTCAATCTTGTCCTGCTTCGTCTTCTCACACAGCTCCACTCAATATTCTCCATTCCTTGCCTTCTTCTCGTGTACCTGTGGAGAAACCTATGTCTATAACACCAATCTCGAATCAAGACTTATGTGTGCAGGTTCAAGATCACAACATAACACATGCTCCAGAATCAGACTTGCAGCCTTCAGTCTCGGGTCCAGTGCAGGCACTAGACCACAGCACAACACATGCTCCAGAATCAGACTTGCAGCCTTCAGTCTCGGGTCCAGTGCAGGCACCAGGATACAGCATAACACATGCTCCAAAATCAGACTTGCAGCCTTTAGTCTCGGGTCCAATGCAGGCTCCTTCTCATTCCATGGTGACACGCTCCAAACGAGGTATCTTTAAACCCAAAATATACATGGCAACAAGAGAGCCTCATACAGTTGAAGAAGCTCTGATACCATGTAAAGAAACGACTTTAACCGTTTCTAGAGAGAGAAAGAGAATCTCATGAGAGAGAAGAATTAATTCTCATTAACCTCAATTCTGTTACAATTGTTTATTTATACATAAATTAGAGAATAACCTCTAACAGACTAACCAATGAAATTATTATACGTGTAAACTAAATCTTTCATAACTAAGACTTCTTAACAATACGGCATGAGTTTTAGTATAATAAGCGAAGCGCCTGATGAGTAATGTCATAATAGATTTGAACACTTGTCTCGGGTCGACTTTCAGATCATAATTGTTCTAGTGAATAACTAAAAAATATAGTTAGATGTTAGAAGATAAAAAAAAAAAAAAAAAAATCCACCAGTTCAATACAAGATATTATTATTACCTTCTGGACAATTAAACACTCAATTTGTAATAACGACGATCCAATTGCAAGAGTGGAGCCCCCGAGCCAAGTGGAGGGTGCATAAATACCCTTCCACCTGGAACCATCGAATCACTAAGGTGACTTAGTGACTCTTGTCTCTGTTCGACGGGTGGGTCTTACAGTCAAGCTCCCTTCCATCTTTGCACTTGACAACCAATCTCTGCTTGGCCTGAGGAAACCTTTGTAAATACTACTTATGTGGTTCTACTATTCAATTGTATCAGTTTTCTAAGAAAGTTTGGAATATACCATTTTTAAAGAATAAAATGACAACGTTGATCCCAAACTAGATATAATTAATCACTGATAAGTTGGAGTTAGTATAAACTCAAGTTAATTACTTATAAACTCAAGTTAATCACTAATAAATTGATATTTATCATATACAAACTACGACACCACACTGAGGAAAAAAAAAGTCCCTCTCTCCAACTCCTCTCTCACAACAGCATATGTTGTCGTTGTCACTCTATCATAGGTCCGACACCAACCCGCCCTAAAACCATCCAAACTATCAAGCCATTGCCAAATCTCCAAAGGTCAATACAGGCGATGGCGGAGATTAACACCCGTTTTCTCTTTCTACTTGACGCATAAAGAAGTAAGTCATTCTTTTGATGGATTACGCTAGAAGGGAACCCATAAAATATTATATATATATATATATATATGGATGAGTTTCCAGTCCGGTATGCGGACTGAAACAGCAGTTGTATATTTCTTTATAAAATATGTATATTTTTTCTTTAGAATGTGTACATTTCTTCTTTAAAATGTGTACATATTGTATATTTTACCAAAAAAGAAATGTACATCTTTTAAGAAGAAATATACACATTTTAAAGAAGAAATATACATATTTTACAGAGAAATATACAAACATCCGTGCCGGCAGAGTCTCCAATCCGACACTGATGTTTGTATATTTCTCTGTAAAATATGTATATTTCTTTTTTAAAACGTGTATATTTCTTCTCAAAAGATGTACATTCATTTTTTGGTAAAATATATAATATGTATACATTTTAAAGAAGAAATGTACACATTCTAAAAAAAATATACATGTTTTATAAAAAAATGTACAACTGACGTTTCAGTCTGCATACCAGACTGGAGACTCATCTATATATATATATATATAATATTTTACGGGTTCCCTTCTAGCGTAATCCATCAAAAGAATGACTTACTTCTTTATGCGTCAAGTAAAAAGAGAAAACGGGTGTTAATCTCCGCTAGCGCCTGTATTGACCTTTGGAGATTTGGCAGTGGCTTGATAGTTTGGATGGTTTTAGGGCGGGTTAGTGTCGGACCTATGATAGAGTGACAACGACAACATATGCTGTTGTGAGAGAGGAGTTGGAGAGAGGGACTTTTTTTTTCCTCAGTGTGGTGTCGTAGTTTGTATATGATAAATATCAATTTATTAGTGATTAACTTGAGTTTATAAGTAATTAACTTGAGTTTATACTAACTCCAACTTATCAGTGATTAATTATATCTAGTTTGGGATCAACGTTATCATTTTATTCTTTAAAAATGGTATATTCCAAACTTTCTTAGAAAACTGATACAATTGAATAGTAGAACCACATAAGTAGACGACGTCGACAGTGTAGAAGGAAGAAATTTCAGATGGGTTGAGGGGCATCGAGGATAACAGAGATGGGTTGAGATTTTTTGTTTCTTCCTCTGTGGTGTGTTGAGAACTTGTTGGGTTAGAAATGGCGTTAGAAGGGAAATGATTATATTGATCTAAGATTTTATATTTTTAAATTTTATACAAATTTTTTAAAATGATTCATTTCAACTCTTCTTTCTTACTTCTAGATGTACTAAATTAGGGCTGTTCATTTCTCATTCAAATTTAAAATTTGAGTTTTACTATAGTAAAAAATTCTTATAAATAATCTCATTTAATTTTTTATCATAGTAAAATTTTTTTTACATAAAATCACATTTTATTTCAAATTAAAAATTTAAATCAGTGAACTAAACAGATCCTAAACATGCTTATAGA
>JACAGA010000024.1:132277-156427 GCA_029231665.1 Morus indica | reverse complement strand
CTCTGCAGGCACATCTAATTTAGTACATCTAGAAGTAAGAAAGAAGAGTTGAAATGAATCATTTTAAAAAATTTGTATAAAATTTAAAAATATAAAATCTTAGATCAATATAAGAGGCATTTGTAAAAATAACTCAATAGGAAAGTTTTATTAGTAAAATAACTTTTTAAAAATTTTTATTTGCAAAATGACTTTCTGAGTAGAAAGAAAAATGAAAAAAAAAAAAAAAATAGAATTTCACCCCACCCACGGATCCACTGCTCAGCTCAATTCAAACCGCCACATTCTCGACCTTCTCGAGCCTCGACATCGCGATTCAGAGCCCTGAACCTACCGGCGTCGTCGCCAGGGTCATTCTCGGCGTGATTCTGGAGGTGGGTCTCGACCTTTTGGGGACAGAGAAAGAAAAGAAGAGAGAGAAATGGAGTGTTGTCATTGATTCCAACGGAAGGAGACCGACGAGAGAAGAAATAAATAAAATTAAAATTAAAAAAGTCATTTTCCTAATTTTACTTTTTCACTTGGTTATTTTAACCAAATTCTCATCAAATAATCATTTCCCTTCTGCTAACGCCATTTCTAACCCATCAAGTTCTCAACACACCACAGAGGAAGAAACAAAAATCTCAACCCATCTCTGTTATCCTCGATGCCCTTCAACCCATCTGAAATCTCTTCCTTCTACACTGTCGACGTCGTCTACGACCTCGCCTGGTCCGATCCCAAGAGTCCTTCTCCGTCGCCCATCACCGACGGCTCCGTCAACAATGTCTTCGCTTACCACATCTACTCCTCCCTCTTGGACCTCCGCCACGCCGATGTCGTTGCCTCCTTAAGGTCGATCGGTCAAGCCCTTCGCCCCTTGCCATTAGCCGCTCGTCGACCCACTCAACCCACCGGAGATTAGAGTGGTCGATCGAGATACCCACCACCACCTACGGACATCGAGACCCAAGCGGTCTCTCCGGTGCCTCTCCCGCGCGCCGCCGGAATCTGGGATTTGGACTTAAATTGTTTTTTGATTGTTTAATTAATTTGTGTTTTAGAAATAATTTGTGTAATTGATTATTCATCTCAAAAACTACTAAAATTAGTGAAATTAGTTTGATTTTATGCTTGTAAAATCGGTTTGTTCATCGGAAACTTTTTCTTCGGAACATGAAAATATACTCGGGGTCTTGGCCAAGCACTTGACTGCAAAACTGTCAGCATCGCACAAATATTTTTTAGAATAAATTCGTGAGAGGTCCTGAATTTTTTTTTTTTTTTTCTCTCTTTAGAATTAGTTTTTATAGTTAAATTTATCTTATAAATAGTCCTTCACTTAAAAAAATATCTCATAAATAATTAGTTGAAAACCGTTATATTAAATGGTAGTTATGATTTTGGGGTTATTTTTGGGTTTTTTCTTTTCTTTATTTTCTTTTATTTATTTTTTTATGTTATAAAATAGCTAAACTATTTTTCATGAAGCAGATACAATTTAAACTCTTCCTTCTTAAAGTTGGGATTATTGCAAGGGACTATTATCATTATTTTTTTATAGTTTTATGGATATTTTCACCTTCACTTTATTCTTATCAATTGAAAAAAAAAAAGGCACAACAAAAAATTGTCGCCCTCTTTATTAGTAAATTCTTCTATCTTAATACTTGATATAATTAATAAGCGGCCATAACTTAATTTAACCATAATGCATTTACTAAAAAAAACGACGAGAAGAAGAAGACCATAATGCACAATAATGGAGTGGTAGAAGCTCCGAAACAAAAGGAAAACCCTCAATTATAATTACGTACACTGATACAAGTGCATGAGAAAAGAATTATATATATATATATATATATATAATATAATGCTTATACAATTTAGACAATAATAATAATTGTTGACAGTAGAAATTCGCCAACAATAAACCAGCCAGGTTACCTTAGGTTATCCTTTGAATTACCGGCTGATTAATGTATTTTAAGGTAGAATTGGTGATTTTGTGAACTGTATTGAAAAAACACAAAGGAAATTTTATAGTGGTTCACTTTATGGAATCAGAGTTACATCCACTGTTTGTATTATATATCTTGAGGAGCTTTACAGAGTACAAAAAACTCTCTCGTTTCTTTCTTTTCTTCTTCTTGGAAAAGTTCTGGACCCCTTCTTTATTGGGGTCTTTCCCCTTATATAATTGGGCTTCCTTCGCAGGGGGTTTTCCTCCATAGGTAGATGCACTCAAGTGCTTCTCCTTTTTAGGCCTAGTCATAGCCCACTAATTAATACTGTTCACTCAACTGATTAGTCTTCTATTACGGCTCTGTGAGTCTCTGTAATGCTTTCCTGTCCCCCAGAGGGCGGTTTGTAAACTTGCCATTAATGCTGTCAGTGGTCTCTTATCTTCACACGCAATCCGCCATGTCTCGACGGAAGGCTTCCCTCGTCGCCTAGTGCGGCCTTAGCCTCTTTCGTCCTTTTGAGCGACCTTATCTGCAGTTGAGGGATCGTAACGCCTTAATTTAGGCAGTTAGCATCCGTCGACGCCACATGGGATTGTCGCCCTAATTCGGACTTTGGCTTTAGGCTCTGCAGCTGACGTTGAGGGATTGAAGCGTCGAGGATTGTGTGTTTGGCGAAGAGCGAATGTGGCCACGTGTCGTGATTTTGTTAGTCCACGTCTTCATCACATTTTTTCACACAACAATAATTTTCAAAATTATTATCTTAACTGTGTAAAAAGTGTTGCATCCGTTTAAAAACGTAACTTCACTTGGATAATATATATTATATATATATATATATATATATATATAATGCTTTACAATTTAAACAATAATAATAATTTCAGAATTATTATCTTAACTGTGTAAACGGTGTTGCATCCGTTAAAAACGTAACTTCTTGGATCAAATTTGATTCAAACAAGAAAAATAACAATTTAGAGATTAATTGTAGATAAAAATATTAATAACCAATTTTAGAGCAGTAAAAAATATTTAGAGATCTCAAATAAGACAAAAGTGTAAAATAAAATATTTTAAAAATCATAACTATCATACAATTTAACGGATTTCATATTTATAATACATTTTTTTAGTTGAGAGATTGTCTATGAGATAAATTTAACTGCGTGAATTAATTTTAGAGAGAGAAAAATTGAAGGACTTTTGATGAATTTATTCCTTTTTTTTTTTTTCAACAAATTAATCCAAACAGCGTCATTGTACTGAGTGCAAAGCCATTTTATCATGTGTGCGGAAGTCCCTCGTCACCTCTTAAAACAATGGGACCCACTCTAAATTCAACTAAAAATAAAAAGTCCTTTTTGTTTGTTGATTCGAGTTTTTAATTTGAATTTAGATGTGATTTTAAATGAGAGTGTTTTACTGTAATAAAAAAATTAAATGTTATTATTTGTGAGAATTTTTTACTATAATAAAATTTAAATTCTAAACTCAAATTAGTAAAATAAACGGAATCAAGCATCCGATGTCACCATACCGCCGAGGAGAAAAAACGCCCCTACCGTAGACATGCTCCAAAATTAATAATGTAGATGAATAATTATGCACGAAATTTGGAATTAGAAATTTAAAACGGGATAAGGGGCAAAACAAGGAAAAAAAAAGAAGAAGAGAGCAACCTAATAATTTTTTAAAATAAAAACCCTTTCATCCGGATATATATGTGTACATATATATATGTGTGTGTGTGTATATATATACACAATATATTTTACGGGTTCCTTTCTAGCGTAATCCATCAAAAGAATGACTTACTTCTTTATGCGTCAAGTAGAAAGAGAAAACGGGTGTTAATCTCTGCCAGCGCCTGTATTTGGCAGTGGTTTGACAGTTTGGATGGTTTTAGGGCGGGTTGGCGTCGGAGCTATGATAGAGTGACAATGACAACATATGCTGTTGTGAGAGGAGTTGGAGAGAGGGATTGATAAATATGAGTTTATAAGTGATTAACTTGAGTTTATAAGTGATTAACTTGAGTTTATACTAACTCCAGCTTATCAATGATTAATTATATCTAATTTGGGATCAATGTTGTCTTTTTATTCTTTAAAAATGATATGTTCTAAACTTTCTTAGAAAACCGATATAATTGAATAGTAGAACCACATAAATGGTATTTACAAAGGTTTTTTCAGGCTAAACAGAGATTGACTGTCAAGTGCAAAAATAGAAGGGAGCTCGACTGTGAGACTCACCCGTCGAACAGGGACAAAAGTCACCTTAGTGATTTGACGGTTCCAGGTGGAAGGGTCTTTATGCATCCTCCACTTGGCTCAGGGCTCCACTCTTGCAATTGGATCATCGTTATTACAGGTTGAGTGTTTAATTATCCAGAAAGTAATAATATCTTGTATTTGAACTGGTGGTTTTTTTTTTTTTTTTTTTTTTTTTTTTTTTTTTTTTTCTTCTAATATCTAACTATATTTTTTTAGTTATTCACCAGAACAATTATGATTTGAACGTCGATCCGAGACAAGTGTTTAAATCTATTATGACGTTACTCATCAGGCGCTTCGCTTATTATACTAAAACTCATGCCGTATCAAGCATGTTATCCACTTTCTATCAAATCGCCCAATTATTTAAGGTATAACCTTTATCCAAAGGAACCTACAGCTTTTCCTTACTCATTCGAAAGGTCCAGCAGCATATGACAGGATTCATTCAGCCAGCAAAAGAAAAAAGCGTGCGTCCATATATGTGCATACGCACGTACGCATATGTATCTCCTTCCATTTATCCAGAAATGAGAAGTTTTCAATAGCAGCTTCTTTGTTTTCTCTTTATAAGCAAGCAACCAAAAATAAATGAGAGCCACCGAGGCCTATGAAACAAAACCAGGAGCGAACAAAACAAGGACTAAGCCAACATCATAACAGACCACTGAGCTTAAAAAGAGCACGACAGATGCAAACATAAATCTTCAACATACAATGTAAAGCAAAAATCGGCCGATATCTTAACAAAAGATGAACAGTTTACGGGCCTGACAACACGTTCTAAATGCATCATTATTCTTGCAATAACATCAATTTTTAGATCTTAACAATTGAGAAACAATGTAAGAATTATATCACTTAAGCCAACAGGTGGTCACCAATTCGCCTACTATGAAAATGAAATGTCTTAAAGCAGCCTCTCAAATTCTGAGAATTAACCTCGTGAAGTTTCAACTCTAAACAGAAGTTAGACACCAGAATACTCGAGTGGTTAGATCCGAACACTCGAGTGGTTATATTTTTTTGCAGTCATTTGCACAAGCAATCTCTGACCCAGAACCAGAATTGTCCTTGGTTGAATCATGAGGTTGATCCTTCAAAATCTCGGAAATAAACTTTATCAAAGAGCAGAGCCCACCCAAGAAGTTATGATCAATAACACCTTGGCCATCCAAAACATGCGCAAAGTCAACCAATTTAACTGCAGCAGATGAACTTTTCCCATTTAGAATTGGCTCCTTTTCATATACCATTAAGACCGAACAAGAATAGAAATGGTATATGGTTTGATCTTCAAACCATGCTTTAAGCTTCAACAATTGTGCCAAGATCCCAGTAGAACCACCATAAACAGCAGCTGCAAAAGCACAATCTGGTTCCGTACCAAAATCATCAGATGAATTAGAAGAAACAAACTTCCTGAGAACTAGCCTAACATCCTCTGCAGTAAACCCCACAACACGCTTCTTGTCAGGCTTCCAATACCCGGATTGTTCACTCCCATAAATCTGGAGTCCAGATATTCTAAACCCCAATGGCAAGCTTGTTGTTTGTCTGTCTTTCATAAGGCACTTCGTGATATAATCTTCAGAAGCTTGGGGGTACCATGTTCTAGAACCAATTTTAACGTCCATTATAGACGAATTGGTACGAGTTGATATGATATCTTCCAACACAAGATGGGGGAGGAGACCCGATCCATCTGATGCCTCTATAAGTTGAGTGCCAAAATAGACTGAAAAAAATTTACGTATGTGATTTGGAATTTCTTTATTGGAAGAGAACCGAGTATAGAATGCCACCTCGTTTGACCCCCGTTCATCACTTTGAAGAGGCTTGTAGAACCGCCCTGAATCGTCTATGAGAGGACCAAGCACTCCTTCAGAGGCTCGGTGGCCAGCAACCTGATGATCCGGAACCTTGAACATGGTCTAGAGAACAAGGACTATCACAACAAAGTCAACTTATATGTTCTTCAATATAACCAATTTGAAAAATTCAAGTTCTTCCTGCAAAAACCCACACAAAAAAAAAGGAGAGAAATTCTTTTAGTTGTAAAACGTAAGGAAACAGCGTTGAGCAATGCAGAAAAAGTACTATGTCCTGGAAAAACCATATATTACTAAAGTTGCCCTGCAAAAAAAAAAAAAAAGGGAAGAAAAATGGGGGTTTTTTTTTTTTTTGAGAATGAAGAACATTAGTACGCCCAGAAAGTAAAAACCAACCTTAAAATCATGAATTTTCCTCGCAATCCAAAACTCCTCATAATCTCAACAACCCAGAAACCAACAATTCACGCAACAATTATCAAATTATCAAATTTTATGAATGCCCCGTTTATTTCACCATTCGAGTTTAAAATTTAAATTTTTCTACAGGCAATAAGACAACTCACTAAACAGGCCATAAGACAACTCAGAAATCTTCAAATTATCAAATTTTCCTTGCAATCAACAATTCCAAAGAATTTAGACAATCCAGAAACCAACCTTCAAATTATCAAAATTCCTAAACTGGTTGATTTCGAAACAAGTAAATCCAAGTCCCTAAACTGGGTGATTTTGGAATCAAGAGAGAAAAAAGTGAATGAGATATGGTAATATTAACGATAACGATAACACTAATCATATTAGTAATAACCATAAAGTATAAACTAGATTTCCCTTTTCAGAATAAAAAAGAAAAAAACCCAAAGGCTAGAGAGAAACCTGTTTGTCTGAGTATTCTTAAACGCATGCAATCCGAGATCTTCAGCGAATTTAGTCTCTTTGATGAACGAGCAACAAGATAATGAAGAAGTGGAAACCCGTAGCCACAATCAACGGAAAATCAAACCAACCGACATAAATCACATGCTCTTCCTCCCATTAATCAGTGGGCCTCTTGACAAAGTCCGTACGGAGTCCATTATGCCGGCGCCGTCGTGGGGGAGGACTGCAGTCGGAGGATAGGCGAGATGACGCCGTCTTGCAGGTGCCGTTGGAAGAAAGGGCTTCTATCGTAGAGAGGGGAAAAGTTGGGTGTGTGGGGTGCAGGATGCCGTGGGGTGAAACTGGCTTGGGACGCCGGGAGGTAAAAATTTGAGTTTCTTTATAATAAAAAATTTTAAAAAATAATTACATTTAATTTTTTTATTATAATAAAAAAAAATTCCATAAAATTATATTTTAATTTAAATTAAAAATTTAAATAAATGAACTAAACAGAATTATTTTTATAAAACAAAGTATTTTGGACCATAGATGTTTAATCCAACGGTCTTCATTATTTCATCAATCGGGGTGGAAAAAAGCGCCCTTACCATAAAAATTGTCCATATTTTTTATATAATATTTGGATTTTTTATTTATTTTCTCTCAAAGTCAACGATTATATGTATATATAGGTAAGATGTCGATGACAATATATAATTTTATAAATCATATATATATTTATATATAAATTATATATATATATAAAGTCATGTATATTAAGTTATAAGAAATGATAATATATATTAATCTTTAAAATATGTATTTTTTATAGTAATTAGTGAACACATAACATGAAAATATGTATATTAGCTGATTTATTATATTTAATGTTAAATATACATGACTTTATATGTAAATATACACAATTTACATATAAATATACACAATTTATAAAGAATTATATTACTATCGAACCGGTCAAACACTTTCCAAGTGAGAAATTTATGAGACCGTGTTGGCAGACAACCTTGGCGGAATCAGGGACAAGGCTGATGGTACATGATTGTTCAAAACGACGAGAGAAAGTCGGAGAAAAAGAAGAGGAACGGCGGAGACTTGGGGAGGAACTGAGAAGAAGAAGTGAGAAATTTATGAGAACGAATTAGTCTCAAGCGCATAGACTTAGGGTGAGCGGCGACAAATGATCGAGAAAAAAAGAAATAAGTCTTGAGTTGTAGGGTTGTTTTTACATAGGAGGAAAAAATTCATGCGACCGTGTCGGGGGTAAACGGGTTAAATAGACCCCGGCCCGCAACCCTAGCCGCACATTGAGAGTTGAGAAAATTGGAAATAAAAAAAAAAAGGAAAAGAAAACCTAATAATTTCGGATAGTGTAAGGTCGGGTAGACCTAGTTATTCAGGTTCAGGGTAATTTCTTACACCCCTATTCAAGACAAATATATATATATATATATTAAAAAAAATGTGACAGATTTTTTAAAGATGATCACTCTGTAAGAAAGAGTTATTTTACTGCTAGTTTTGTGTGAAAAACCAACTTAATTCTTGAGATCTTAATTTATTTCTAAGCATTTTTCATTAATTTTAATTTATTTAGTTCCGTGTTGGTTTTCTTTGAATTGTTAATTTCATGTGTTTTGTTTTGATGTGTTTGATTTTAATTTTTTATTTTTATCTTAATAGTATTTAAAATTATAGAGTATAAGTAAACTTACCAGATTTTGGATTTCAATTATAATTCCGATTTTATTTTTTATTAACTGCGGAATTGAAGTCAGCCCGTTGGATCTACAGCTTGGATGGTCCAGATACGACGCGTGCTACACAACCTCTACAGGAAGTGAGTGGCGTCAGGGCGCGGGCCCTATCGAGTCAGCTGCGCAGCTCTCCCTTCGCTCCGCCCAACCACGTGTCCCTGTTCCCCACCGCGTCAGTGCACACTGGTTCCGCCCAACCGCCAATCGCCACGTGGAGCGCACTCCCCTTCAGCCTGTCCTCGCGTCAGCGCCTGGGTTACGCGCGCCAGCACTTCAACTACTCCCGTCGCGACACTAGCAGCTGGTCCCACGCATCACATGCCCTAGCCAATCCACAACGCCACGTATCATCTCTTTCTACTTTAAAATTAAAAATTTAAATTGATAAAATAAATAAAATTTATATTTATTACTAGTGTTTATATTAAAATTTTACTTTTATTTTTGTAGTGTTTTATAATTTTGCTGTTTGAATTATTTTGTTGTGTTACTTCAATTATAATTATGTTTCAAGTTTAATTTTATTAGGATAATAATGTAATCATATTATGAGGATTTAATTTATTAGAGAGGAAATAGTGATTGTCATATTAGGTTAACGTATTTATTTAAAGACTTAATGCTTTTAAAAATTCTGATTAACTTTTTAAGTGAATTGATGATCAAGATAAAATTGAGATGAGATTTTTATTATATAGCTTTAAAATAAATACCGTAAAATTTGAGATAGCATAGAGATATAATTATATGTTTTTATGGTCATTTTTAATCCATTTAACTTAATAAATATTTTTATTATTTAATTCACAATAGAGATATAATTAATTTTTATAAACAAAAAAAAATTATGAACAAATTAATGCAACAAAAGACAATTTTTGTTGTCTTCAAAAATATTATGCACAGCAGAGCACTTAAAAAAAAACAGCTTTATTTTGGAGTTTAGATGTATTTTCATATTGCTTGAATTTCATTCCTCCCACACTTTTTGAACAAAACGTCAAGACTAAAATAAATAGAATATAATATACTTTTATATATTCAAATAAAATCTGAAAGATTTTTTCAAGACAAAAATCATGCATATATATATATATATATATAATCAAGACATATATATTTATTTATTTTTAACCTAAGTGTTAGTTTCTAAGACATGTATGATTGTAATACACATCATCACCACCTCAAATAATAACTGAACCTAAACTTTCGAAAATAAACTTATTATCTTAGTGCGGAATTTGATTATGTTGACACCAGAATTTGGCACACCGGCCGGCCCACCGGCCGAGGTATTGTCCGCTCTGGGCACTCTGGTCCGTAGACCCACTCTCCCTCACGGTTTTGTCCTTTTTGTAAAAGGCGTCTCAGTTGATAGGAGGGGTTTGCCTTTGGGTACTTATGCACCTCTAGGCCCCCGTCTCCAACCGATGTGGGACTCTTGGCATACAACAATACCCCCCGAGACGGGGGACTATGAAGGCAGGCCGTGGCCAAACGTTCCCATAGACGGCGCCAATTGTTGACACCAGAATCTGGCACACCGGCCGGCCCACCGGCCGAGGTATTGTCCACTCTGGGCACTCTGGTCCGTGGACCCACTCTCCCTCATGGTTTTGTCCTTTTTGTAAAAGGCGCCTCAGTTGATAGGAGGGGTTTGCCTTTGGGTACTTATGCACCTCTAGGCCCCCGTCTCCAACCGATGTGGGACTCTTGGCATACTGGGAAGGCAGGCCGTGGCCAAACGTTCCCACAGACGGCGCTAATTGTTGACACCAGAATCTGGCACACCGGCCGGCCCACCGGCCGAGGTATTGTCCGCTCTGGGCACTCTGGTCCGTGGACCCACTCTCCCTCACGGTTTTGTCCTTTTTGTAAAAGGCGCCTCAGTTGATAGGAGGGGTTTGCCTTTTGGTACTTATGCACCTCTAGGCCCCTGTCTCCAACCGATGTGGGACTCTTAGCATACAACAGATTACATAGAAGTATGCAACACCTGTGTCCCCATCTTTCTGCGCCCAATTTAACTACAACATTAACAATTTACTGTATAGATTCAGAATCATGATTCAGAATCATTCTCGATTTACGTATAGTTTTTGTGAGAGAAAATACTATAGAGAACTACGAACCATGATTCGAATCATAGCACGAATCCACCAACTAAATGCACATTCATTTAAATCTCAATAAATACAAATATTTTGACAAAACATTTGCGCACATAATATCATAGAGAGATGCATGACACTTTACGTTTGATTATAGAAAAGTATTTTATCATCGAGGCCTTGTACTTGTACCGTTTGCGCATGACTAATAGGGTATCGATAAAGCTACCCAAACATTTTAGTCTGACTACACCCAAGGTCATAATTAATTTATTTAGTTAACCTCCACGTCACCAAGAGTAGGAGGAATTTTAACCTCCTATCTCCCAAGATCGGAAAGTGGCACTATGCTTATCTCATCTTCATTACCTTAACCTCTTATTAAGGTCAACATGTAATTGTGCTCATGTCACATAAGCATAATAAATGCAAATTTAAACTTCAGAGGGAAACATCAACATACATAACATACCTCATCGTCATACTCACAGAGAATTTGTGCACAACAAAGCATACAACATCTCATGCTTATTTTTAAATACATTCATGTTGTATGTGAGGTTTGTACTCATCTAGATCGTTGCACTTAACGTATTTCACAGCAAACCACTCTTTCAACGTCGTAGGTTTTGTGCTCAAATGACATTAACAACGATTGTCAGTTTATTTTCAAGTTTCTAATTTTTACTTAAGTTTTATGACTTAAGTCTTATAGAAAATTCTAGGAATAATTAATGTAATCAATTATCCTCCTTCTAAATTTAGCCACATTTCTCCAAGTAAATTAACTAATTAATTTCACTAATTAACTAGTTAATTCATCCTAAAACTTTATTAACCAATCATATTAAGTATTTTTGTTAGTTAAATAACTCATTTTATAACACAAATTAGTCAATTAATTATACTAATTAATTAATTGGTTATTAACATAACTAAATTCACTTTATTACCTAACTTATGTCCTAAAATTAATTTAATTAATTCTCATAAGTAGTTCATCCCCGGATTTCGTTGGGCTCTAAGCTTTCTTATACTTAAGCTTAATTCTTAACTTCTCTAGAGATCAAGTTAGATTACCTAACTTTCAGACTGTAACCTCGTCACCTAGGCCTCGTTCATTTTGTAGATTTGAGTTTTTAATTTGAACTGAGATGTGATATTTTCTGAGAACTTTTTACTGTAACAGAAAAAGTTAGATGTGATATTTTCTGAGTACTTTTTACTGTAAAAACCTAAAATTGAAACTCGAATCGGTGAAATGAACGAGACCCTAGAGTCTTTTTTCCTCGGCCCTTAGGCCCATTTTAGCCTCTTTGCCATAATTAGGTCAAACTAAAGTTACTTTTGGTCTTCTAAGTAAATTTGGGTTTAATCTAGAGTCTTTAGTCTTGGTTGATGATTCTATCCTCGGAGAAAATTATCATTTTACCTCTTAACTGGTTTATGACAATTCTAAGTATTTTCTATCATAAATATTTAGCCCTTAAGGTGCCGTGAGTTAAAACTCGAAACTTAATGTCTATTTACCATTTTACCCTTGAGGTTAAAATGACTTTTTTTGCCACTAATGGATGGGTTCTAATTATGACTTTCTAGGTTTCTTACTGCATAAAATAGGTTTTGGACTTTCTTTTACAAATTGACCATCAATTTTCCTAAATTTACAACTTCAACTAGTTAGCGGGAATTATTTAACGTTTTTGGCGCTACGGCCAAACTAGACTTTTTCTCACCAATAAGCTCATTTTCCTAAGGGAATAAAATACAATACAGGACCTTTTGCAGAATCTCACCATATTGGTAATTTCACCTCGATCAAAGTTTGGCCAATAATCTTTGTACACTCTAATAACTCTTGACCTAAATAGAATATGTAAAAACTTTCTTCATGTGAGTTGTTTTGCTATTACGATAAACTTGATTCGATCCTCTTAAAGGTACTTCTCCTTATAGGCCAAAATTTTAACTATCATTTCCTGTACTTTTTAATCCAAATTGGACAAAGGTTTCTTCATAAAACGTGTTCCATTTATTGAGATTTCCAACTTTTATTCCATGAACCTAAAACTAATTAGGCCTCTAACTATGCCGTCTTCAAGGAGCCACGTTTTTTTTTAGAAGGTACCGTTTTTGCTCAAGTCTCGGTTTTGTCATGTTTTCATTTTTGTACCAAACGTCCTAGACCTTTGAATATCACATATAAGTAAAATAACATTTTCTCATGCCAAAACTAGTGAACGAGTCACATTTTCACAAAGACTATTTCTAGTCTGCCAATAAAACTTTATCTTTTTGCATTTTCCATGTTTCAAGCCATTGAACAAATCATAAAACAATTAGGGGCTGTTCGGCTGAGTGAAAAACTCAAAAAAATACAACTCGAGTTACAATTTTATTCGAATTTATGTTCTTTTAAGTTTGAACTCGAATTTGAACTCGAGTTTAAAACTAAAACTCGAATTTAAAGTTTTCCCTTCAACTCGAGTTCAGAAACTCGAACTCAAATTAATAAACAATATTTTTTCTATTCTTAGAAATGCTATAACTTTTTTATTTTAATTTTGATTGAGATAATTTGTTTTCTATGTGTTGACAATGAAAAGACGAATAAAACCCCACTCATATACCCTATTAAAATTTTTCTTCAACATTGAGTTCTTATTAAAATACTATTTAAATACAAATTCAAATTTTGACTCACTCAAACACAAACTCAAAAAGATTCTTATCTCAAACTATAACTCAAATGTACACAACCAAATACAAACTCAAGTTACAACTTCAACTCATTCTAAAAAATAAAAAATCAAAATTACGATGAGAGATGCCGCCTGCTCTTTCCGTTTCTTCTCAAATTCAACTCAAGAATTATACTTAAATTAAACTCTAAAAAAAGAAGTCCTTAGATTCTCAACCATCATCATATTCTTTTAATATCCAAACGAAATCACAACTCTTGAGGCAACTCATGGGATCCTACTCCTTCCTCTAGGTTGATCTATTCTCCAAGAGAAGAAAAACTAACATTTAGACTCTAGTTTGAAAAAGTGACAACTTTGAAGGAATTAGGAGAATCACACAAATCTTACCCATAACACTTAAACTTGCTCTTCAAAATCTTGTGCTAATAGGTGAATGTGTCTTGAGATTGATGAAGGAAGATTTTTGAGAGTGAAGTGAGGAGAGAGGGGCGGCTAGGAGAGGAGAAAAGAGAGTTTTTCTTTCTTCCAAAATAGAGAGAGAAGGTAAGAGAATGGTAAAAAAAATTTATTCAATCTTCACCTATTTATAGAAGAGCTTAGGAGGGGCTGATTTGCAAAGTTTTGCTTCTTATTTTTGCTCCAAAAATTCGGCCACAATGCGAGGGGAGAGCGGAAATTTTGAAAATCTATTTTGCATTGGTTTACCACTAGCTCTAGTTAATGAAACTAATGATGATAGAGAAGGTTTACACTCTATTAACCACTAGCCACTTCACTCATTCACCTTTTTATGCTCTTATTTATGGGCTCTCTATGCCATTTTGAGTATAATTTCTATCTTATCACTTATCACATGTAAATTGTGATAATCTTCCTTCTTACCCATAGGTAATCCGGACAATTCCTAATCTCTCTCTCTCTCTCTCTCTCTCTCTCTCTCTCTCTCTCTCTACCAACTTGAATCTTAGCCATTGACTTTAAATCTAAATCTAGACCGTGGGATCAGGGACACCTATGTCTACGTAGACTTCTAAAATCAAATCATCAGTAATTTAGCTGTTAGTATTTCTTTCAGTATAGTCTGCGTAGTGATAGTACCCATGAACTCCTATTAACTGTATTGCACTATTAACTTGGCATGATAAATTTATTATTATCGTAACTTCATAGTTACAGGGAAATATCTAATATCGATAATTCTAAGTCCTGTAATTAATCCCGATTCTTCGTTATTTAAATAGAAACTTGTGATTTCAATCATGTTGCATTATACATTTATATTAAATTTTACCGGAATCTCTGTCCCCAGAAATCTCAGTTACGCTCATTCTTAATTTTATATGTGATGAACTTTTCACAAATGAAATTTTGATAACTATAACAAAGTAAATTTCTTTAATTCCCGTCATAAAATAACGTTGATATAATTCGACAACGTATCAAAGAATTTTTCATCTAAAATTTGATGAGTTTGCAAGATTTATATTTTTATAAAAATCAAAATTCAACAAAAGTACGAACAATTTATTTAATTCAAAACCGTAATCACGAACTACATTGAGGTCAAACTGAAGTATACTAAGAAATTCATTGTATAAATCTTGATTAATTTCACGATTTATACTTATGAATTTCTTAGGAATTACACTAATTATCTGGGACAACTTCCGTCATTATGACGATGGCGACCTTACCGGCAAAGAGATGGGCTTGATAGAGGCCTTGCTCGCAGGGGTGAACTTGCAAATCTCCTGGGATGGGCGTGGACTGATCATGCTAGAACTGGGGACGGCTTGACACTGACCTGACGCGCTCGAATGTTGTGGTTGTGGATCTTCATGGATCATGGTGGGTCACGGATTCTATGTAGGGCTAACATAGGTGGGGGGTGTGATGGATTTTAGGGGCCTATAGGGGTGAGGGTTGGGAGAGGAGAGGTTGACGAGGACGTAGGTTGGGGGCAACAGGGCAAGGGAGCATGAGCAATAGTTTGGGTTGGGTTGGGTGTAAGGTCGGTAATATGTGTCACGATATGACAACACGATTCGAAAATAACACGAATTTTGGGTCAAAATTAGGTTAACTTGAAATTGACACGAAAAACACAGGTCAATTTTGGGTTAGACCCACATAAACCGAACATGAAACCTGTAAAAAACTAAAAAATACATATATTTTTCATTTCATATTTTTGATTTTATTATGAACTTGTGATATTATGATAGTTATACTCAAAATCTTATACTATTATTTGATTAATTTCAATGGATGTTATTATATTTTAGTGTGTTATGAATTTTAAGTTATTTCTAATATGTAAAAAACTAAAAAAAAAAAAAAAAATACAATTTTTGTGCCAATTTTGAGTTCACGGGTCAATTTCGTGTCACTGGTTATTTTCGTGTCGTGTCGTGTCAACCCGTAAAGTGGTCGTGTCGTATTCGTGTTGCGGTTTTTAAAAAATTTTGTGTCACGGGTCGTGTTTAGGTTGACTATAAATTTAAAAATAAATGATCAAAATACGATACGAATATGATACGTAACACGAATTGACACCTTTAGTTGGGTGGGGAGTTTGTTTTGTTTTTTGTTTTTGTTTTTTTTTTTTTTGTTTTTTTTTGTTTTGTTTTTGTTTTTGTGTTTTGTAGAGAACTAAAATTGAAAGGTTGGGATTTGGTGTTCTGAATTATTGACTAATACTAACTGAGGTGTTTTGATCATTTTATATAATATAAACTTAACAGAATTAAGCCTAGGGGTGACAATTTTTTTCGTCTAGGGGTGATAATACTTTTGTTTTTATTCTAACCTAGAGTTGAAGTAATGCATGTGAACAGAATCTAATGTTGGGGGAATATAACGATTTTCCAATACCATATAGTGCCCCACTTGGGCACTTGCGGTGAAGTTTTGTGAATAGCTGGAAAACCATATATATCTTATCCCAAGTGACTTTTCCTTTTTATTTAAGCTTTAGTCAATCGGTACATTATACCGTGATCCAAAAAGTCTCAGAGATCCAACTATCTACTTCCAGTAATCATTTTCTTGATATTCAAACAAACTTTAACACTTTTATCATTTTAATGTTTTGATAACTTACCCCCTAGTTTTTAATTTTAATATTTTAGTTCTACAACTTGGAAGAATATTGTTGCAATATACTCCCTTTTAAGGGCCATTAGACTAGAAAAAAGAAAAAGAAAAAAGGAGACAAATCTTTCAAAGTCTTAGCCTCGTTCACTTCACTGATTCGAGTTTTTAGTTTTATGTTTCGACAGTAAAAAGTTCTAAAAAAATGTCACATCTCAGTTCAAATTAAAAACTCGAATCCGTGAAGCGAATGAGGCTAAAGTAACACAAATCACTCAAAGTTTTAAATCAACACCCGAATCTGACATAAGAGAAGATAAAATTGATGCGCAGTGAAAGTATTTAGCAAGTTGAGGGGAAACAATGTAAAAATTTAAAATTTAGAGGATATGTTGTCGAGCTCTAAAAGTTAAAAGGGCAAAAATGTTAAAAATCTAAAAGAAATGAATTGCCTGAAACTTTTATAACTTTCGAAAGAAAATCCAAATATATATTATTTATCATGTCAATAAATTTGTTCAACCAATTAGAAGGCTTGGAAACAAAAGCAAGTTATTCACATTGTGGAATACAAGCATTATTCAATTAATACAAAATTATCCACGTGATGTGTGTAGGGTTTTCCATCTTATAGAGCAACTACCAAGAAAAGTTTGAAAGATCCGTTGATCTTTGTTGGTTCAAATCACATCACTAGGTCTTGAAACAAAGGAAATAAACTAATGTCTTAAAAGTCAAATTCAGAAACATATAAATTAGTAATGTATCTGTAAGCATCAAAGTGGTTTCTTCTTAAATATTTGTCTTCCCTTTAATGATGAATTAGTCCAATAAAACTCACCAATAAGTGACCATAATCACATGTCACTACTAAAATATCAGTCCAAAAGAAAAGGCTGGAATCCAGAATAAAAAGTGATAAGAGTTAAAAAAAAAAAAAAAAAAAAATCATAAAATATTCTATACTCCGGCTATTCATGCTTTCTACTTCTTCTTCTTCTTCTTATCACGCATTTTGAATATGAGATCTCAGCCATGGACTGTATTTGCAATAACTCTTATCGAAATATTGATAACTTGGAACTCCATTTCGGAAGCTGCTAAAATCATCAGTTTACCAGGACAGCCACAAGTCAGTTTCCAACAGTATTCAGGCTATATAACTGTGGATGAAAGCACAAAAAGATCACTCTTTTACTACTTTGTTGAAGCTGAAACTGATCCTGCTTCAAAGCCTCTTGTTCTCTGGCTAAATGGAGGTGAGTAATTTGTACTCATTTTTGAATTTTTCTATTGTTGTAAGTACTAGTTTTCTGTTGGATTCTTGTGCCAATAATATTGGTTTTTGGTTTATGAAGGGCCTGGTTGTTCTTCCGTTGGAGCAGGGGCTTTTTGTGAACATGGACCCTTTAAACCAAGTGCAAATATTCTTCTTAAGAATGATTATAGCTGGAATAAAGGTAACAAATTAATTAAGCTCATGTTTGTTTTACCGGTTTAGTTCAGTTCAACTCAGTTTCAACAGTTAACACAGTTTGAACTCCCGTTTGATAAGCACATAGATCGAATTATATTTCTCGTTTGGATCAAACTGAATTGTCCAACTTAGAGTTTAGTTTTCTCTTTAGGTTCAACTATTCAAACTATTTCTGAACAATAAAAATGTGCTTACTCTTTTTGCTTTTTACACATACTAAACATAAATTCAAATTTTATTCACTGTTCATATTAAAATTTTAACTATACCTCCAAACACCAATTTAAACAAAAATTTAAACTACACAATTTGAATTTTTCTGTTCAAATAAAAAGGTTCAAATCAACTTTAATTCGAACTAGGTTTAACCTAAGGGGGTTAAGATTCTCTACTACAGTTTTACTCTTTCCCATAGCTGCAGATTCAAGTTGCAGAAATGAAATTTTGTTTATGCTAATTACTTAACAGTGGTTTCAATGTCTGATTTGTGTTGCTTGGTGTTATGGTTAATTCTAAACCATTGTTTTTATGAAAATAATTTACTTGTGTGTGTGCGTGTGTTTTTTTTTTTTTTTTTTTTTTTTTTTTTTTTTTTTTTTGGAGTATTCTTCCTACAGGGGCAAATATGCTGTACTTGGAATCCCCTGCAGGAGTTGGTTTTTCCTACTCGGCTAATCAATCATTCTACACAGAAGTGAATGATGGGAAGACTGGTATCTACATTCTACATTAAACTACCGAGTCATTAATAGAAATTTTGTGTATTCAATATACAAATTTCTTCTTAAACCTTGACTGTCAAAAGCCTTAAATAAATGTTTCAATGACTTGTATAAATATGCAGATGTATGTGCCCATTATTTGACATTTTTCTTTTGTATACTCTGTTCTTGGACTGCTCCTTTCAGCACATGATAATCTTGAGTTCCTTCGGCGCTGGTTCCTCGAATTCCCGGACTACAAAAGCCGGGATTTTTTCATCACAGGGGAGAGCTATGGAGGTAGTTTTCTGACCCTATCAAAAGAATCTATGTAATTGGAAAACTGTCTGAATCAATAAAACAATCGTGTTTGTTAACAGGGCACTATGTTCCACAGCTTGCACAACTTATTGTCGAATCAAAAGTGAACTTTAGTCTGAAAGGAATAGCAGTGAGTGATATGAACTTTTTCTTAAGATCTTCTTTAGGTTTTTTTGCACATTTTCTCACTGAATTTTTAAGATTTTGACAACATGTCCCTAAACTTTTAATTTTATAAATTTACCCCAAGAACTTACTAAACGTTTGCAATGTGGCACATTTTGCTGATGGTGAATTAAATTGGCGATGAGAAAGCATATGTCGGACTAAAAATTCCATGATTTTTAATTCAAATCCTAATACAAGATTCGCTTCTCCAATTCTCAATACCTCAAGATCCAATTAGAATTCAGAATAAAATTTGTAAAATGAGTCGCATTACAACAATTTAACAAGTTGGAGGAGTTAATTGCAACAAATAAAAGTCCAATGGACACACTGCCAAAGTATGGAATGTTTAAGTGACAAGGGTGCCAAATCCCAATCTCCTTTTCCTTTCATTTTAGTGGGATTATAAAGTGAGATTATATATGCTTCAGATAGGTAATCCTCTTCTGGAATTCAACACTGATTTCAATTCGCGGGCGGAGTTCTTCTGGTCTCACGGATTGATATCAGATTCAAGTTATGAAAGTGCCACATTAGTGTGTAATTATTCCACGTACAGAAGACAAATTCAAATCATTGGCAGTGTCAGCCCTGCTTGCTATGGAGTGTGGAGACAGGCCTTTAAGGAAGTGAGTAAATTCGTCGATTTGTACGATGTTACTCTCGATGTCTGTTTAACCTCAGTTTCCGCTCAATCTCTGATGCTTAATCATCTGGTGAGGCTTTTGTTCACATTCATATGTATACAAAATTTTCATTATAGTGCTTTGAAGCATTGAGAAGTCTATAGACTTGTAACTAATTCGGATTTCATCTCATTTTCAGCAAGAAACAGCAAAGATTGATGTGTGTGTGGAAGATCAAACAACCAACTACTTAAACAGAAAAGATGTGCAGAAGGCTTTTCATGCTGAGCTTCATGGAGTAACTGAATGGACAGTTTGCAGCAAGTAACTGTCTAAACTTTTTCTAAGTACTAATAGTTTGAAACCAACTAAACAAACTTGTCTTCCTAATGAATTGGATTCCATAAAGCTTCACAAATCCCTTTATATTGGTAAACTAAATGGTGTAAAAGCACGTGGTCCCTAGTTTTTTTTTTAGTATTCTCCCATTTTGTACTTCATATTGCCATGACCACATCCGAAGGGGATTAATTAGTCATGACTAATCAGGTAAATCCCGAATTTACTTTGTTAAGGAGTAATTCCTAGATTTACTAAATTTTGTCATGTGGTAAATCTAGAAAATATAGAATTTACTTCTATTTACTGACTTATTTAAAAAATTTGTCATTTATTTTTATTCCTTGAAGAGAGAGAGAGAGAGAGAGAGAGAGAGAGAGAGAGAGAGAGAGATTTGCCGCCTTCCATAAATAAAAATTTTCATTCACCTGGGACTAGCTTAAGACTTTAGGAGAATTTTAGTGAATTAACACCACAAACATAACATTCCCATCATGTCAAAACTAAATCATGTAATGAAGCAAACAAGAAAGTTCTCTTTTTCGTTCTTTAATCAATATGTGTTTTTCACATTGTTCTGACTGTGGGTATATTTTTCATGCTTCTTACTTCAGTGTCGTCAGGTACGATATGCAAAACCTTGAAATACCAACAATTCACGTCCTTGGTTCCCTTGTCAAGTCTGGAATCAGGGTCTTAGTTTACAGGTAATTAGTGAAGCCATAAAATTCACCCAAATGTATTTAAATTTTATCATATTCATGATGTTTGAAATGCATGGTAATCTTGTTTTAAGAATAGTAAATTTCTGCTATTGTCAAATTACAGTGGAGACCAAGACTCAGTTCTCCCACTAACTGGGTCAAGAACTCTGGTAAATGGATTGGCAAAGGACTTGGCACTAAACACTACTGTGCCTTACAGAGCCTGGTTTGAAGGAAAACAGGTTAGCGATGATTTTTAAATTGTTTCAAAAAGCTCAAAAGAGAAAATCACTCTTAGGTAGAAAGAGCCATATCAAAAAAACTTAAGAGGAAGCACTCTGAAATACTTTTTAAATTCAGGGGTAATTAACCAAACTCAAAAATTTATAAAGTAACATGCCAATTCAGTTAAACTTTTATGGGCAAATGTGTCAAAAAATCTAATAGCTCTAGTTTTATTATATGACTTGTTTCCTTTCCAAACATCTTCGTATAGGTTGCTGGTTGGACACAAGTGTACGGTGATATTTTGTCTTATGCAACTATTAGAGGAGCATCTCATGAAGCGCCCTTTTCACAGCCAGAGAGATCTCTTGCTCTATTCAATGCGTTTTTAGCTGGAAAACCTCTGCCGGAAGCTTTCTAAAAATTTCAGAAACACTTCTTCCGTGAACTTAAACAAACAAAAGAGAAAATTTAGAGCAGCTTGAAGTGTGGAATCCCATTATTACATTTCACATTTCACATTTAAAATTCTTCGCCAGCTTGTCATAGAAATCATAAAAACTTGTGCAAATAAGTTGTACCAGTTTCTTATCATAGTTGAAGATGAGTAATTGTACGCTGTTTACTAGTTACTGCAATTTCATTACGCAAACCTCAGAATTTTATATCCTCGCATCCCATTGTCTCTCGTGTGTCAAGTCTATCTATATCTATATCTATTTATATCCGCACATCCCCTTTCTTCTTCTTTTCCATTTCCGGGGTACCCCGCGCCACCGAGCAAAGCTCGTTGTTACGCGATGAGCCCGTCCTTTTTTCGGCCGAATACCATTGTTTGGAGCCATAAAATACCTCGTTTTTCCAAAGCACCCCCGGTTTCCGTCCCACGCTCCAGGCTTTCCATTCCCGGGGGCGTCCCGCGCCGGCCGCACCGTTCGCTCCATCGCCGCCGCGAAGGCCTTAAATAATTACTTCGCGCATGAGCCATCGGGTGCGATCATACCAGCACTAATGCACCGGATCCCATCAGAACTCCGCAGTTAAGCGTGCTTGGGCGAGAGTAGTACTAGGATGGGTGACCTCCTGGGAAGTCCTCGTGTTGCACCCCTCTTTTTTCCTCCCTCGCCTCTCCTCCTCCTTTCTTTTCTTTTCTTTTTTTTTTTTTCCGTCCCGGGCGGCGAGGTCGGAATCGGGGGAGAGGGTGCACTTTTCCAAGCGGAAACGGGCCACCGAGCGAGGCTCGTTGCTACGCGACGAGCCCGTCCGTTTTCCGGCCGAATTCCACTGTTTGGAGCCTCAAAAGGCCCCGTTTCTCCCGCTCCGGCAGGCCGTGGCTAGCTTTATCCGGGAATCTCAGCTCCCGGATCCCCGTTCCTCGAGTCTAGCACCCCCAGTTTCCGTCCCACGCTCCAGGCTTTCCATTCCCGGGGGCGTCCCGCGCCGGCCGCACCGTTCGCTCCATCGCCGCCGCGAAGGCCTTAAATAGTTACTTCGCGCATGAGCCATCGGGTGCGATCATACCAGCACTAATGCACCGGATCCCATCAGAACTCCGCAGTTAAGCGTGCTTGGGCGAGAGTAGTACTAGGATGGGTGACCTCCTGGGAAGTCCTCGTGTTGCACCCCTCTTTTTTCCTCCCTCGCCTCTCCTCCTCCTTTCTTTTCTTTTCTTCTTTTTTTTTTTTTCCGTCCCGGGCGGCGAGGTCGGAATCGGGGGAGAGGGTGCACTTTTCCAAGCGGAAACGGGCCACCGAGCGAGGCTCGTTGCTACGCGACGAGCCCGTCCGTTTTCCGGCCGAATTCCACTGTTTGGAGCCTCAAAAGGCCCCGTTTCTCCCGCTCCGGCAGGCCGTGGCTAGCTTTATCCGGGAATCTCAGCTCCCGGATCCCCGTTCCTCGAGTCTAGCACCCCCAGTTTCCGTCCCACGCTCCAGGCTTTCCATTCCCGGGGGCGTCCCGCGCCGGCCGCACCGTTCGCTCCATCGCCGCCGCGAAGGCCTTAAATAATTACTTCGCGCATGAGCCATCGGGTGCGATCATACCAGCACTAATGCACCGGATCCCATCAGAACTCCGCAGTTAAGCGTGCTTGGGCGAGAGTAGTACTAGGATGGGTGACCTCCTGGGAAGTCCTCGTGTTGCACCCCTCTTTTTTCCTCCCTCGCCTCTCCTCCTCCTTTCTTTTCTTTTCTTTTTTTTTTTTTTCCGTCCCGGGCGGCGAGGTCGGAATCGGGGGAGAGGGTGCACTTTTCCAAGCGGAAACGGGCCACCGAGCGAGGCTCGTTGCTACGCGACGAGCCCGTCCGTTTTCCGGCCGAATTCCACTGTTTGGAGCCTCAAAAGGCCCCGTTTCTCCCGCTCCGGCGGGCCGTGGCTAGCTTTATCCGGGAATCTCAGCTCCCGGATCCCCGTTCCTCGAGTCTAGCACCCCCGGTTTCCGTCCCACGCTCCAGGCTTTCCATTCCCGGGGGCGTCCCGCGCCGGCCGCACCGTTCGCTCCATCGCCGCCGCGAAGGCCTTAAATAATTACTTCGCGCATGAGCCATCGGGTGCGATCATACCAGCACTAATGCACCGGATCCCATCAGAACTCCGCAGTTAAGCGTGCTTGGGCGAGAGTAGTACTAGGATGGGTGACCTCCTGGGAAGTCCTCGTGTTGCACCCCTCTTTTTTCCTCCCTCGCCTCTCCTCCTCCTTTCTTTTCTTTTCTTTTTTTTTTTTTTTTTCCGTCCCGGGCGGCGAGGTCGGAATCGGGGGAGAGGGTGCACTTTTCCAAGCGGAAACGGGCCACCGAGCGAGGCTCGTTGCTACGCGACGAGCCCGTCCGTTTTCCGGCCGAATTCCACTGTTTGGAGCCTCAAAAGGCCCCGTTTCTCCCGCTCCGGCAGGCCGTGGCTAGCTTTATCCGGGAATCTCAGCTCCCGGATCCCCGTTCCTCGAGTCTAGCACCCCCAGTTTCCGTCCCACGCTCCAG